>JAWQUT010000109.1:223655-245241 GCA_033807755.1 Ellobium chinense
ACAGCCGATAGGACAAGCAGGACATGAAAGAGAGGTAGGGATGAAACTATACAAACATGGCAATAGGAAGAGAATGGAAATGATATATGAAGGAGTGGAAAAGGTATATAAGGGTCAAGGAACTGAATTATCTGACAACGGTTAGATTAACGGTGTAAAAGAGGAGAAGAGATGTGAAAGACCATGTGAAAGACATATATAACCTTGTAAACTTTTTGCACCAGAAAAAAAAGCTCCCAAAATGTCCCAAGTAATGAGCTGCTATTAATATCTGCAAAATGATTCAAGTCTGCAGGAAGCTCAAAAAGAATACACAATCAAGACAGCAGCAGGGATGATCAGCAAGGAATCTCTTCGCTGATTTTGAATCCGGGAATGGAGCATATAAAAACCTGTCCAGAGTGCCATGACATTGTTCCAGTTAATAATAAACAAGTCTTATTTCTGCCACATCTAGAGAAATGACTGAGAGAGCTTCCAAAAGTTTGAGTGAGTGGTTTTCAGACAAAGAGGGCAGCCGTACAAAATCTTCTCCGTCATCACATTTTCCATGCTCTTATGGAAATGTGTTTAAGCAAAGTTTTCTGTGCTTACGAATTGTTAAACAGTACCTCACTGATATTACACTGTGTTGAGAACTGGCTCTCCAAACATTCCACTTCTTCCTCTTTTTCAGCAAGTTCCTGTTTCAACCTGGTGTTTTCCTCTGCCTTTCTCTGAAGTTCTGCAGCAGCATCTAGCAGGTTGGCTTTTAGGGAATCCTAAACAAAAGAATGCATAGCTATCAGTTATAATTTTTACCTCTCTGCTTGATTATATATTGACAATTTTGAGTATGTAAATGGTTTATTAACATAATGATACTAAGAAAAAGCAGCTATCTATATATCTTGAGCTACAAGAGCTATCTTGAGTTACTGTCCTCTGTCTATTTATGACTTGAGTGTTCATCATAAATAGAAGCTGTAGCCGACAAAGAAACAAAAACTAAACTTCACATGTTCTTCTCCACTCACAATATCCAGAATAAATCAAATTTTGCAAAATAATCAATATATTTATAAATATTTTTTTTTCTTGACTCACCTTTTCATTTTCCAGTTTTGCTATACTCAGCTGGAGTGTTGCCAATTCCTCATCATTGTCCACTGTTTGTGGAGCTGCAGATGGGGCTGTTTCTATCATGTGCTTCAGTCTTTGCTCCAGCTCCTGAACATATTTCTTAGCCTCAAGTTCTGATCCCTGAGCCTCTTCCATACACTGGCGAAGATCTGCAATCTGATAACAATAACAAATTGATGAATTTCATGAGTGTCTGACCATATTATCAGTTTTTTCATCACTCTTATTTTGTCGAAATGGTCAAACCCTAAAGGACAGACACTGATACAGATTAATTACACTTGATCTTGAGAATTGTAAGGGCAGATTGGAAAAGAGATGATGCAAAGCTGACCTCAAGGTTAAAGGTATCAGTGTGTTCTTTCCCTGTTCTTTCTGACTACACATGCCTGCCATCCCATCCAGTCAACTGTATCACATCACACTCATGTGAAGAAGTGACACAATCCCCTACTGTTCCTTTTTGTATCATGTATAATGGATAGAAAATGCTTAATACAGGATAATCTGTAGGTCTCAAGAATTTATGAAGCTCGAGTATAGTTTACAACACTTCTTGATCCACCTGCTGTCTGTACATCTGTTCCATTTTTGTCTGGTCCTGACTCTGTGAGTCTTTGCGCTTCTGGGTCTCTTGTGTCACCGCATTCTTCAGGTCAGTGTTCTCAGACTCCAAATGGCTGACTGTGGCAGTGAGAGCTTCTTTATGGCGAAGGGCTGTATACAGTTCCTGTCTCAAGTGCTGCAAACAAAAATTTAACTTCTGATAGATGTTGAGATGGATGATTTAACCATTAGCATTTACCACCACCCCAAGTTTAGCCTTATTGTAAGTAACATAAATTATCATTAAAAATGTTTCTTATCACCAGAATATATTTTTCAGGAAAGAATAAAGCAAAATATGCAAAGACAAACAAACAGACACAACCTAAATCCGAGCATACTGTGACACAGGTCCATGTCGGGACGTGTGAATAGTTCTGCTTTTTGCAATTTATGATTTATGGACAGCTTCTCCCTCAGTGTCTAGAAAACTTGATATCAAATGAAAAATTATTAGATGCTAAATTTAAGTTTTAAAAATGCATTGTCTAAAATGCAGGTCCTTTTTTTATCAAGTTTATTGTACTTACAAGTTGTAATTGAAATGCTCTCTGAGCTAAGGCAGTGTTTCAATACTTTTCTAGTCACAGATTCTAAATCTAGTCTTTTAACACTGCCTACATTTGGCACCAACCCAGCTATTCTATTATTACAATCTGGCTTGATCATACACAGAGAAAAAGTCTGTAGCATATGATTTATATTCTTCCTACATCTTTGCAAAGACAAAGACCTACCTCAAGCTCCTTGAGGAGCATTGCATCACCTTTTCCAGCTGGGGAATCCATCTGGAAGCGAATCACGTAGCCTGACACCTCAGAGCACAATCACATCTAAATAATTCTCACTCTCCTACTCCTAGTAGTCCTAGCCTGTGGATGCCATATAAGAAAAGAGAAATCTTACTATTCCTTCGCAAAATATTTCTTTACATGTCCCACACTTCTAATAAACAAAGACAAATGGTGTCTATAAAGCTTTTAAAAGCTGAGGATGTGTGGCACATGGAAATCTTGCTCTCCGCTGCATTTGTAATCTTTAATAATTTCATTCCATTAAAATTTTAGGACTCTTCTTAGAATGTGGGCTTATGTAAGAATATGGGAGGAAGAAAACACCTATGAGAGTACTTAGATATTGTCTGAGGATTCTCCCAGAGATGCTCTTTCTTCCCTCATTAAACTTTTATCTACAGCAGC
This sequence comes from Ellobium chinense, assembly GCA_033807755.1. Lineage (NCBI taxonomy): Eukaryota > Metazoa > Mollusca > Gastropoda > Ellobiida > Ellobiidae > Ellobium > Ellobium chinense. The sequence goes on from JAWQUT010000109.1 coordinate 226,583, forward strand.
GATGGATAAAACTGCGCCTTTATGAACAATAAAAGCATTGATACAGGGACCGAGTTACTTCTTGTGTTGTGTCACATGAGCACAGTGCTGTTGTGGTCACATGAGCTCAGCAGTCTTTCAAGGGACTGTTAATCAAAGACCAACTGAACTGTATTCATGCAGAGCAGTGCATCACACCTCTAAATATAACCTAAAACTTTCCCTCAAACACTAATCTTGGCACACTTGGGATAGTTCCATGATTTTCCAAAATTTCAATGCTGGAACCATATTTGGATCTGGATGATTTACTAATTTAGACTAAGATGGTCTAAGGTATTGTTATTGTTAGAAATCTAGACTAGATTTAGATTAGAACTGTGCTGTAACTTGTACATTATTAAAAGTAGATCAGACTGCTGTAAAATGTAAAACTAAAAGAAAAGCCTAGTTTAGAGGTAGTCTAGGCTTTTAGATCTAAACTAGAAGATCTAGGGCTGTTTGCAAAATGTCAAATACAGCTAGACTAGACTCGGGACCACTCTTGTCTTGCACCAATACAGTTCATTTGGTCATAGTCTAGATTAGCTACCAAAGTAGTTCTGTAATCTGTTCCTCAATTATTCCCATAATGTCAATATGGGAATCTGGTCTAGTTGTGGGAGAAGTCTTACATTGGAAGTGGATCTAGCCTACAATAAAATCAGACTAATCATGCCTTGGTAGTTGAAGTTGGCCTTTGCTTCCAACCTAAGTCAGATAAGATTTGTGACTAGACAAGTGCTATCTGCAATTGTCTACAGTATGCACAATATTCTTCTCTAGTCTAGTCATTAGTGTCAAGATACAGCAGAAATCAAGCAAACATAAAAGAACTGTTAAACAGAATATATTGACCGCCCCATGGACATAGGTGCTTTGTTTATCCAGCTCTAGTCGAACCCAGTGTGAATGAGTGTGTATGCTTGACTATCCCGAATCTGCCGACTAAAACAAGCACTTGTCTTGCCTACTAGACTCTAGACTAGGTAAGAGTGTCCCAGGATACTGCCAATAATTATAACTTATAGACTAGTCTATGTTGATCTAACAGACTTTAAAAAGGAAAATCTGAAGAAGTGGGACTCAGCGACTTAACCTAAAAGTTTGTTGTTTTTTTTCACCCACTCTTTGCATCAAAGATTTCCTGAAACGGCAATATTCAAAACGGTCGAAGTTACCCGCCTTGAATTTACTTCTTCCCAGGGTTTCCTTAAAAACAGTACACTAATGTCTACAAAACAATTTAATTTGTAAAACGGTACTAAGCTGAAATACTACGGTTTTGTTTTTTTTTTTTTCAAAATGCTCAAAAGGTTTAGACTTCATGGACAAAAGCAAGAAAAGTTACCTTCTAAAATATTAGATGCAGTGTTTCCTGAACGGTTTAATGAGTGAGCACAACGCCAATAGTGAAACAATATTACACCATTTTGATAGTGGATGCATTTTTTTTGTGTTCTTTTTGTTATTTCAAAATTAAAGTTCTGCCACTCTGTTCATATAAATATAAATAAGATCAATAATGCGCATCTTCTGTGCTTAAATATACTGGTTTAACTTGCTTGTGTTAGGTACTGATGGCAGAAAAAGCAAGTAGGAACATAATAGTGATGGTAGCTTTCAGAAATGGAAAAGAGTTTGTATTTTGGACAGGCACGTTTTATGTGTGTTTGTGAGACACAGTGAGAGAGTGTGTGTATGAGAGGGAGGAAGAGGGAAGAGAAGAGAAGAGAAAAGTAGAGAGGAAGAGGAGAGAGAGAGGGGGGAGAGAGAGAGAGAGAGAGAGAGAGAGAGNGAGAGAGAGAGAGAGAGAGAGAGAGAGAGAGAGAAGAGATAGAGAAAGAGAAAATATTTCAAATGTAATAAATGTAATACACAGAATTATGAATTTTACGTTCGATCTAACATGTTTAAGACAAATGAGTTGTTTGAGAGCTGGAAAATGAATGTTTTAGATAGATTGGCAAGATAGGCCTACATCGAAACTGTGTTATAAACATTTCAGTAAGGGTATAAAGCTGTTATCAGAGGAAACAAGAATTAGGATTAAATAATTATTAAAGTAAGTGAATGATACAATCTTATTATTGATAAATGTAAAATGTACGAATAGGTTGTGAACATTTATGAATGTAGGAGTGCATTGTGAACATGTGTGAATTCAGTGTTTTAGATGTTCATGTGCTGTCCAGTCGTATATTGTAGTTTTGCCCATGTGCCACAGTTGTGGTCTGGGCCTATCCTATTAAATTTGTTAAATTAAGCTAAGAAAAGGCTCAGTAGACAGAACAAAATGTAATCCGTTCAAGACTTCAGCCACATGTAGGTCTGCTGAACTGTAACCTGTGTGTGTCCAGTAGGTAGGAGCAATTGTGTGAAAAGTACTAAAAAGGTGGTAAACCAGGCGTTTTGGCAAAGATTTTTTAAAATGGTGAGGTGGAAAGCTGAAAAAGAGAGAGGGAGGGGAGAGAGAGAGAGAGAGAGAGAGAGAGAGAGAGAGAGAGAGAGNGAGAGAGAGAGAGAGAGAGAGAGAGGAGGGCTTTTGACACGGCTAAGAAAAGTCATAATGATAAGATACTAAAAATCTATGGGCTGCAAGGAGACAGAGAGGATAAAGACAAGACACGTGGGATCTAATAAAGTAGAGCATGTTAAAGTATTTCTGCTACAGAGAATTAGGCCTACCTTAGTATGTGCATCATGTGTTGACGGTAAGGAAAAGAAAGTCAAAAGCTGGAGTAAATGTAAATTCCAGTTCACTAAATTTTCAAATCTCTTGTAAAAGCATTACAAAAGCATTTATTTATCATCCTCTGTCTCAAACTCTTCTCCCCCTCTTCCAGTAAAAAAAAAATAATTAAATTACGTAACAAAAACTGTCTAATAGGCTAAAACTTGAGATACTTTTTTTGTTCCATTACGCATTCTATTCTCAGTTTTTATGTCGCGGAGAGTATCAACTTCCGACTAAGAAGACCCCGAAAAATGTAGACGGACAATGAATTTTCACGTTTTCAGCCCCAAAATGACGTGGACTGCAGATGCAACATGATGATTACTGCAGTTCAGGCGGGGATTCTCCGAGATGTTGACAAGCAGCACCAGTAAGTCATATGCAGTAAGTCTTTGAAGTAGTACTCGGTTGGCCTCAGTTCCCGGCTGTCCTCACGCGAGTTCAACAGTTCACAGACACGGGCATTGGCCCGCGTAGCAAAGGTGCAGAATGTAACGGTAGTAACGGACTTAATGCATTGAACGCATAATATTGTAAGATGGTAGGAACTTATAGTCTAGATCTTATTATTATCAAATTGTCAGTTTTTAATTTTGAAATGCACTGCGCTCTGAAATATTACTGATATCAGTGCTGTTAGTGTTGCCAAGTGCTGCAGCCAGATGAATACATTCTTGTATAGTGTCTCTGGTCACTGGTGGGCTGGTTGGCCTAAGTTTACAAACTTGGCTTTCTCAACTGAGGTCTAACTGCCCAAACAGGAGTTAGGTATATCTGAACCCTAGATACCTGGCCTGTTCTTCAGTAAATGATCACTTATAAATTATCAGTGGGGACAACTTTTAAATAGCTGTCATATTTCATGTAAATATTGTAAAGAGGATCTTAGAGAGTTTCCAGTGAACTTTTTTAATATGTTTTAATTGATAACTGAAGAAATATTATGTATGAAGTCCTTCATCTGTGTGTACTCACATTGGCCTTAAATTATTTTAGCATTAAGTATTTATAATAGGTAATATGTAGTGTTGTGAATTTACATCATACATGTGCATTTTTAATAAGTTAATCTCTAAGGGTTACTTATACTAGATCTAGGCTAGATCCCATATGATTACTAAAATGTGTCTCTGAACTGGGCAGTGTATTAATTATATAAAACTTTTCATATATAATATACTTTAGCTTTTATTAATTTGGTTTTGTCCATTATAACTGTTTAAATTGTAACTAATGTTAGTTCCAGATGGATAAGTTAGTTATAGTTTAGATAGACTACGTGATGATGTTTTTGCCTAAATAGACTATGTATTGACATTATTTATGTGCATTCTTATCGCACACCCTGCTATATAGTGAGTACATTTGGTACTGGCGGGAAATTCTATAAAAGATTCACACTTGATGTTCCTGTCTAAACAGAGATATTAGTGTTAGTGACTCACCTTGATCAACACTGTTGTCTTGTTAAGCATTAGGGTGAAGGGTAGGGTTTGGCTTTTATTATTAGGCATAATTTCTATTTACAAGGGGATAAAGTGACATGGTAAAACCTGACATGTCTGGGGTTGGGTGTCCACAATTGCACAACCTTCACATCTTATAATTGGGCTGGTTTGATAAAAATTGCAAATTAAATTGACTGCAGTGTTGCAGACTTCTAGATAAGACTGAGTAGAAATGGAGAGATCCAACTGCTTCATGCAATCAGTTTATGAAAATGTTAGGCTAAAGTAATGTAGTGATTGAAAGTTTTGGATTAAATGTTCTTTTGTCTTTTTTAAAGTCATGATAATCCTTATTAAATTGTGTTACCTCGGTTTTTTTTTAAACATCACTGCTCTGTCCAGGAGGCTTATATTGAGAGGGCACAAAGAACTTTGTTGGTTGTTTGGTTGCAGTACAAAGAGTGACTGTGCCTTCCACCTCTGTCATTTCTTTTCGTTTCTGGATATCACTCTTGCTGCACCTGTATACACAATAGCAAGTCAGATTCATAATTGTCTGGGCATGATGTGATTATATAGAGTTATATAAATGTTTAAAACATTAGTATGAAAGATGTTAAATCACAATGCCTTGTTTGGCAGTACTGTTAAGCTATATTTGATCCCTGTTGGCTTGTGAAAGCACATTCTACAAATCAGGTATCATTTTTATTGTGAGTTCTTTCTTTTGACCAAAACTCAAAAGAATTTGCAATTTCTGAATAATTAAGTCCTTCCGAGCGAACAAATTTGTTTTGTTGTGTAATGTCATATTCCACATGAATGAAGTTGACATCCACATGAATGAAGAAGAGAAAAAGAAGGAGTTGAAGGCAGTCCTTTTATTAGCATGAAGATAAACAATTTGTCATAAAATTCAAGGGCTTAATGACCAAATGCTTATCCATCAACCTGAATTTTTAGTTTATCTGCTTATTTTAGGTGGCAGTAGGCTCAATAGCAGTAAATGGTATACATATAAATTTCCATTCTATAGAACAACATTTGTCCCAACACTGTATTTCACAATGAATTTTTCTCCTTGTAGAAAACATGCTTTGTACCCGCACTCTTTTGCCCTGCAGCCCCAGTGGTATATAAGTTAATGCATATTTGTCTCAAAGTTTTTCAGTTGTATGTTTCATTTTTTTCAGCTTGCAGGTGGTTTTGGATACTGTCAGTAGAACTGGCTTAAAAATCTGGCCTGAAATTACTGCATTACGAGTTGGGGAGACATTCCCCTCTTGTCATAAAGTTGAGGGGGGTGGGGGGTTTGTGAAGTTTTTGAGGAATTCAGGTTTTTCTCAAGTAATGTGCGTCAAACTTTGAAATGCCGGAAAGAAAGAGAGACTGGCATGTGTTCTGTGTATTTCTAGGGAGGATTTTGAAATTTAGGAGGCGATTCATGCTATTGCAAGGTAGAGAAAGCACTGAAATCATGTATAAATTTATACCAAAATTTGCATGTAATGTATGGAATTAAGACTGTATGTCTGTACAGACACTATCATTTTTTCCTTCATTTTTGTCACTTATAACTTTATTTGCAGCACAGCAATTTTGTCATTTTCAGTAGAACTTAAATTTCTAAGGTAATCAACTGGGTAATTAAAATCAATTTTGTCCAGACTGGCCTAATGGATAAAAATTACTGCTACCGGTTTGGAACTGCAATTTTCTTTATATGAGTTTGTTTTTCTGTTGTCGCACTTCATTTTCCTGTCCTGTTGGGCTGGTTTATCAGAATACAGTCAAATGATAGATTGAGTATATGATGACAGCACAAGTACTTATTCCCCTGATACTGGTAACAGGTGTTGCTGGGTATTTCAACTATTTGCCTCTCTTGGAAAGAAATCTAAAAAACTAAGTAAAATAAGTTTATATTTTGCTTAGAACGTCCAATCAGAAGTTTAATAAGCTGTCATCAAATTTGTGATTGTACAGAGTTCATAAATGACAGTTTTTATACCACTTTATTGTCCATATTGCATATCAATTCCATTTCCAACAAAATATAAAGTACAGTACAATAGTCAGTATGCTTAGATACATTACTCATGATGAATGAAATTACTACTACTCTCNGACACACACACACACACACACACACACACACACACACACACACACACACACACACGCACACACACTTATACATTGGTCGTACCCAAGACCTTGAAAACCATTTTCGTAAGATGGATAGAAGTGCTGCTGTCCCATTTCTCTTATATTTTATAAACCTGTTCTTATTAAAGTAAAGGTGGAGTGGATTGGGGGAATGCCTCCTCTGTGACAATTATTTTGCAAGTAAAAAGACTTTGTAACCATCTTTGTTTTTGGATATAATGTATTCTCTGCCGTCAGTATGGAATAAGAAAAATCAAAATCCGCTGTCTATTTTTGATGAGATGAACTTGAGATTAACGAAGATAACATTTTTGACACTGACTTGTGTCTAGTCCATATCTGGACAGAAAAAAAGCATCAGTGGCACCCTGTTACTGTGGAAACATTGTAGATCAGCACCCTGACAGTTGTTTCCAATAACACTGTGCAGATGGTGAAAAGTTAATGAAGAGCATCCTTGTCCACATACCTTAACTTGCATTGAGGCTGCATTGAATTGAAAAGACCTGTTCTGAAGACCTGGAACTGTCCTATTGTCTTTTACCTCCATTTGAAAGATGTTGTTTCTGGAATTTGTAGGATTACTTCATTTTTCACATAACTGCCTTAAGACATTTTATTGTTTTCTCATTCTTTCTGACATTCTTAAGTCTCATACTCCAAGCACTTATAGTTGTGTGCATCTTGACATTAGGGGGGGTCAGCCATATATTATGGACCAGGGGGAGGGTGAATGTTTCCGACTTCGTGTGAAAAGCATACAAGTAGGGATGAGGTTTGAAGTGGTTGTACATCGTTTTGCTACATTGGTGCAGGAACTGTGTATCTGTATTTCTCTCCATAATATATAAGTAGTTTTCATATGTGCGCACTGTGTTTAAATCTTACGGTTGTGCAGTGAATAATTTCATGGCTGCCCATACTCTTCAAGTTTGATACAGGTATGGCCATGCATTGAAAGATGAAATAGTTTAACATTCTGTTGTGAAATTTTAAACTTGTTTGTTACAGGATTATTACCAAGGCAACAATATGCTATTCCTGATGGGGATTGAATTAAAAGTGAAGGGCAGCTTATGTCTATACAAGGCAGAGAGGGGTCGATGTGTAAAGTGTGATAAACAAAATGGGAGGGGACGGTATAGAGAACTATGAAAATTAGTGAAATTGGTGTGGCATAAATTATGAACAGTCCATGAAGTGTTTATTTTTTTAATTGTCAGTGTTGTTGTTCAGACAAGACCAGGTCTGAAAGTGATTAATGGACAGTTAACACTGTAAATCTTGATGCTCATGTGAGGCAAACTGCTGAAGTGTCCGCCATAACTAGACAGGTGGTTAATTATTGTTAATAGTAGCATTTCATTTTGGACTGCTTCATATTACAGTGTGAAAATGGCTGGTCCTGAAATACATTACATGTGCCATCAGTAAATTTAAAGTTTCACCAGAAAGTCCTTTATGCACTGAAAGTATTCAGAACAGTATTAGTTTAAAATATTTTTTTAGATCAATGTGATCTTATATCCAATCTGCTTTAAACATTTTTCAAGTGCCTCTGACCTTTGATCTATATGTCTGTAATAAGTCTTAACCACTGAGTAGTGTTGGATTGATATCTTTTAGTTTTTTGTCTGAGTAAGAGGACTCATAGGAGACCCAGTTCCCCTGTGTCTGTGGGTATCTGTGGAAGCAGGATGCAGGAGTTAACAAGTCACTTTTTTTTTTTAATGTCATGGTGACCACTTCTTCTTGCTTCACTCTGGATAGATAAAGTACAGTCAGTTTCCATAACACTTTTTATAATCATGACATACTCATTTTCCCAGCTTTCATCAAGGTCATTCATGATATTTCTAGTGTACATTCTACAATAGCTTTCGAATCTAGTGGCCAGTAGTATTTGACAAACTTCTAAATAATCATCCTTGCAAAAACTCTACACTGCAGCCCGTTTGGCATCAGATTCAGCTGAAAGTCACAGTAGCAGTCAATTTTCAAAATCTGGTCAGACCTGGCTCCCCATGCTAGTTGAGAACATTGCAGACACACAGTTTGAAGTTGTCTTTAGTATGAGACAAACTTCCAAGATCAGTATGGCTTTACATTGCGACCACATTTAGTCACAAATACAATCAAATTCAGGAGCAAAAATTGTTTCAAAATCTGATCATCCTTGGTAGTTACCTTACTCATGCTCTTGATGAGAATAATGCAAACCCAAACTTACGGGACAACAGTTTCCCAGATACAAATATGTAACTTCTGCAAGTCTCTGAGTTCCTAGTTAGTCATTCTCTCTTGGTCAGTCAATGGGATATTTTATGTGCAAGGAAAATTACAGGCAAACACATTTGACTCTGCTTAACGTAGTCTATGAAGTTGCAGCATCCACTTTATCACAATATTTATCAGAATCGGAATAGTGTAATTTCTATACTAAAGTCTTGGAGAATCACAACTCCTTTTAATCTAATTTTACTGGAGCAGTTGTTGGTGGATCTAGAGAGGACCATCGTTTACAGTTGGCCTCATGAACTCGAATTTGCAGAACCAATCTATGTTCTCAATTTCGTGAAGTAGCTTGGATAAATTTATTACGTTTAATGTCCAGTGTCCACGGGGTCCAGAGCAAGAGAAAGATGTAAGGACCCCTTTCATTTCATAACAGGGCCATGCTTAGGGCAAGCTCTTTCATAAGAGCAAGTTTGACCCTAACAATGAACTTTCGTCTGGCTCCTTCCCACTCCTCTCTTTTCTCGTCCCTATATATGGGGCCTTCTACACGCACGCGGCCTTGGGCACCTGCCTATTATGCTTATGTCCAAAATCTGTCACTGCTTACATTGAGTTTATGTAAGTTTCTGCCATGGATACATGAAGTGTGCGGTCGTGCATTTCTGCCATTCTTCCCCTCTCCCAACCTTCAAGAATGTCCCTCACCTCAGGGCCGTCTTAAGTATTTCGGGGGCCCTGGGCACTCAGGCCCCACGGGGCCCCTTACCTTCTTGATACAACGTAAAAGGTTAAGTCTATAGGCCTATCATGTGTCTGAAAAAATTCACACCCGGGGCCCTGGGCTACTGCCCATAGTGCCCTGCGGGTAAGACGGCCCTGCCTCACCCTCCTCCGCTAATATTGTCATTACATATTGTAGTACATGTGTCATTCTAAGAGTGCTCTTGGGTGGGTTGCCTCGGATCGGCACTGGGAATGTAGGTCCAGTGTTGTCGTCATTTGCAGATGTTCAGATCTCTGAATGTCGCATTTTTCAGCTCTGTTGTCCTCCTAGTCCTTGTCATTGTAAGTTGTGAGCGATACCTTGAATCCAGGTGCCTGTAGATCGATATTAGTTTCTGTTACTTATTTTTGGAGGGGGTGGGGTAGGGAAGAGAGTATATTATACACTGTTACACGTCTTCCCTCTACTAATCTCTCACATATGATTTTTGTGTCTCCCATTTTCAACCTCTTACAACTGAAAATGATCAGAGTCAATCTGGCCTACAGCAGAGTAAGGTGAAGGTCATGCTAGTCTAAACTAAAAATACAAAGAGCAAGACTGAGTCTTAATGTATGTGTAGTTCGTAATATGTTTGTATTCAAACTCAGTTTGGCTACCTGTTAAAGTAAAGCACTACAAGACTCGGTGTGCCGTACATTCGAATCCTAATAATCTCAGTCAGATTCCTTTGGCCGCCTATAACGAAATATAATAAATAAGAGCCTTACAGCTCTAGGCCGATGGAGCTTTGTCTGTGAAATAACGGCTGGAAATCACGGTTTCGGAAACCTGGTTCTACATTGGACCAATCAGGTGTTTTTGCCCCCTGTGCCCCGTACAGTTTTGGTCGCAGTCTTACTCGCTGCCTTACACGCTGCCTTGGATCCAATCCGTTCTTGACAGAAGTCTCTTACTGATATCCTTTGGCTTGGAACTATAGAAAATGACCCACAGAATAGCACAGAAACAAGGCAGCTCGCCTTTGCTCATTCACGAAAGTTTCTGCTTGATTGGATTTGGAATGTTTTCTTCCCTGGTGAACAACTTTATAAATTGAAGCCATGCCAGTAAGCCGTGGATCATTAATGGTTACAAGATACGGCTCCAGCACTAAGTGATGTTCACGAGTTGCAGGCCTTACGGGTTATAGGTCAGAGGCACTGGAAAAGCTTTAGTTTGGAATGGCTTTAATGATAGAGACATAATAATGGACTGATGCATTTTTTAAATCAGTACATAGATCTTCGTCTCAAGGCAACAAATATTTTATGTACGAAGTTCAGACTTTTATTTTAAAGAGTGACTCACGCGTTTCGATTAGACCTCTGTTCAAATTGCAGTTTGATTCTACATATTAACTTCATGGGGGGATATTTGTTGGATCGCTTCAAGGCACCGCTACCCGCTTGGAAAACAGACTAAATGGGTATTCGTGATGTTGTGAAATTGTAGGTTTCATATTCTGAGTTCCAAGCATTGCAAGTATCTTTTTAAGCGGGGCACGTCAGGCCACCACTAGGTCTAAAGGGTCTGTGTGTGTATGTGGGATGAGTGGGGAATAGGTTGGATAGGAGTATTCCAACCCAGAGCAGCTCATTTTGTAAACTACATAGGCGGTCCGTGGTGGAGATGTGAGTATTGGTCTAGCCATACATCTTAGCAGTTCCCACCACGCCACTACGCCATGGCTCAGTGTGACAGTGTATTCCTTGGAGGGCACTAGTCTGAGACGGTTAGTGTAATGCTGTCCGTACCAGTGACCAGTATTATACGTTTGAAATAGTCTAGTCTAGGGGAGGCGGTTCGGAAAGGCAAGAGCTTTTTGTATATTCATCTTGATTTGTCGGGATCCAAAAACGTCAAAAAAGACTGAGGAGTCGGTCTGTGTGGTACTCAGAAGAACATTTGCTGGAATAATCACCGCAGTACATGCTCAATTCGCGCTAGTCACTACTACTAGTTTACAACAGCGCGTTGGGACTCATTCACTAAGATGAAATTCTCGAACTTGCCCAGGGCCTTCCTCAGATTGCCATTTTTGAACATCAGAACTGAGAAATAATTCGTATTTGACAGAAAAAGAAAACGAGAAATTGTCCAACACTTTAATCGCTGAACGAAACGAAAGGGTTGAGTGGTCTCAACTTTCATCGTCATTGTTTTAGGATGTCAGAACTTTATGAGGTACAGTAATAACCTGGTGCACACTCATTACACTGCTTTATAAGTGGCTTTTGCAGGAAGCCAGCTTAGATTGTGGTTTCACATGAAATGCCGGTGACTGATATAAATCGTGCAAAGAGGAGATGGATAGGAAATTCTCTTCTGATGACTAAAACGACGTAATGAAAGTCATCAGAGGAAGATTCTAAGGAAGAATCCCCCAAGTTTCAACCTTCTCTTTTCTGACACATTAGAAATTGGAGGTTTGTCCGCAATGATGTCATTATTCAGGCGTTGTTGTTCTGTTCCTGTTTTATTGGATAAACTGCCTTTAATACCAGAATAATAACAGGTGTCAATTTTCACGGTTATTGCCACTCTCTTATGGATCTGGAATTTTTTTTTTTTTNGGGGGGGGGGTACTGATGGATTGGCGGTAGGTCAGGTAACGATGCCCTCTTTCCTAAGTACTGAACACTGAAGTCCTTAATGCAGTCTAGTCTGGGGGAAGATTTCCGGCGAGACCATGACTATGAGCAGTTGTGTCCGTTTTACCCCCTTTCTTGCTGGTGGATCGGCATCAGTTTTGTCAGATGGGAAGACTCAGGGACTTTTTCCAAGTGTAGATAAACGGAGTGACGGTTTCCCCCCCCTTTTTTTTTTCTTTCTTCTTTCGGGTCTGATTTCTTACAAGCAGCTAAGTTGATATGGTCTATTCTATATTTTACCATACGTGTCGGCAGCGGATCAGAAAGTGCCAGAACGACGTGTTATTTGTATGGTTCAGCAGAGGGTGCCTCTCTCGACAGTGTGACAGTCAGGCTCGAGGTGCAGTTTTCAGCAACACCAGGGAATGGTAAGGGCTCTTCCACACAGAACACCCGAAGGACATGTAATGGAAATGGTTCAGGGTAGGACGTCCATCTTGAAAGAATGGCAGTTACGACTAGAGATACAGCTGTATGTGTTTCGGAAGACACTGTTCCGTTTGCTTTACCTTGCCTCTTGCTTTACCTTGCCTTTTGCTGGTGGATCCGTGAGGCTCTTGCATGTGGTATATCTGAAAAACCTACCTTAATTGGACTGATTTAGGACTGTGATGCCCATTTCGAGACTATGGCAGTTAAATTCGGAATTCAGGCTCCAGAAACACCAGGGTTATAATGATAAATATCATGTGTTTTGTTTTGCCAGTTGCTGACGCATCGTGTAAAAAGGGTTCTTGCAGGTAACACACGGGAAGGACATTAGCGAAGCAGGGATTGTCAGTGGCAGTGGTGCCCCATGCGATATTGAGGAAAAATTCGAAGTGAGGTGTATATCACGACCTCAATTAATGATTACTTCTGTATTTTATGTAGCTTCTTGCCCATGGATTGTGAGGAACTCTCCCAGGTAGTCCACTTGATGAACCACAACTAAAATGGTGAAGGGCAGTGACGCCCTTCTCGAATCGTAGCAATCAAGTTCGAAGTGGAGTTTTCAGCAATACTAAAATTGTGAACTTCTCTGTCTGTTATTTTGTCTCTTGCCATGGGAACGGTAGCGGCTGCCTCACATAGCATCCTTGAAGGACCATTACTGGAATGATAGGACAGCGGTGCTATCTTCAGACTTAGAATTCTTGGAGCCATTCAGTTTGGAGTGCACTGTTGACGAAATGAAATGAACTTTCATGCTTCATAGCTCTTCAGTAGCCTGGTGCTGAAGCTTTCTAATTTCGGACTGCAGCGCTTGAACGTCTCACGATCTGCCTGAAGAGCGAAGTTTTAGAGGGCCATAGGCTCAGCGAGCAGTAACAGTTCAGCCCCATTGTTAGCAATCCACCATGATGGATCGAAGTCATCTGGCGGCGTGTCATCATCACTGACCTCATTGCGCAGTGTGGCAGAAGGCAAACAGTGATTTTACTCAGGGGATCTTGCAGATCGCCTTTGATATCCAGGTGGCCGTGTTGACGGGTATAGGGGTGGGCCAGGTTTGTCTGGGAGTGTAACTTTGATCAGGCTGGACTGTAGAGTAATTGACGAAGTAATGAGTAGAGTCATTACAGACCGCAGTGAAATTGGCTCCTGTCTGCCTCCCTTCCTTGTGTGATATGAGGGCCTGTCTGTGGGTCTGCCTAGCTGTCTGTCTAAGTGTTCAGTCCCGGTTTAAGGGTGACATCGAATACCGGGTTCACCTCTTACATCAGTCGTACTAATCCCGATTTTTTTTTTTTTTTTGTCTTTAAGATGCTCATTGCAACCTTCTCAACTATCATTATGGTCATCATCTCTATCGAAACAGAATATCAGAAACTCAAGAGTCCAAGTCATCAGTCCATAATTAATTTCGAGCCAGCCGTGAAGTGATGTGATCGAGTTCGTGAGTAATGTTTCATATAGAAAATAAGGGCCCTGGACCAGAAGATAGTCTAGTAACGATTGTGTTAGTTTTGGCGTGCATGGGGTTCGAAGTTGTGAGGTATTGCTAACATTATTATCTTGGTCATTTGTTGGCGTTGCATTGCTTGTAGACTCATCCTCATCATCTTCAGTGCTAGCTGCCGACCACAAAACTACACCATCCCGCTCAAAGTTTTACTCTCCAGTAGAAAGGGAGATAAAAATAGTCCTCCCCTCCGTCTCCCTTTCTGCCCTCTCCTGACTATTTTCCCCCTCCGGTCTCTGGGCGAAAAGAAAAATCAATGCCGAAAAAAGTACTTTGGCTCGCGCCGGCCTCCCCTCCCCTTCACGCCGGGTTTTTCTCTCCCGGGAGAAAATGTCAATTATTCCGTAAGCCTACTGACCCTTACTGTCGCGATGGTACGTCCTGTCTTTCTCTCCATCTCGTTCCCACCGCCTTTCTGTCTATCATGGCGTCCGATTTTGTTCGCGTAGATGCAACATTTTGTAACCGACGAAGTCTTTCTCATTTACACATAATATACCTGCACTTAATCGTTTCTTTTAACATAGCCATAGTTAACTTTGATGCCATTCGTATTTTTTTTCTCTCCCAATCTTTCCTTCACGAACGTTGCAATTTCTTGTTCGACGCTGTATCCTCTACAGTTCTAGACGATACCACATTTCTTTAGCAAGCACTAATTACAGGTGAATGTTGATAATAAGTATGCTCTTAGTATCTATGGTTACGGTATACTTATGTCATGGTACTACACCTTCATAATAAAATAAAGAATAATAATGAATCCGTGCGTGTGAAATTCCTACTTATGAACTACTACTCTGATTAAAAAGTACTTAATCCCGAGGTTCCACTGTACGTGTGTGTCAGTATCTCACTTGCCCCATTTTGTCATTCACCCTCCCTGTCTACCACAGCATCATTTTGCATGTTTAATCTTCGCTTCTCACGGGATGTTCTCCCTAGCCCTCTTCCCTTTGCATACAAAACACACCTACTCATCCTGTCATCATCACTTACACATGCACACTCATTTTAACTCATCCCTCTAACCCGACGAACTTTCGTTTCGTGTTCGTCGAACTTTCATGTTAAGCAACAATACAGACCGTGCGTGTCCACGGAGAGAGGGAAAACGCCGCAGCGATTTCTCTGTATCCCACAAGATCTAACCCCTTTTCATTCATGGAAGCGTTATGATCAAGCGTGTGACATATTTGTATATTTTTCTTTCTCCTCAGGCGAGATTTTTCCTGGGCACAGCCTTCCCTCTTGCAACACCCCCCTCCCATACCATCTCGCGTCCCTCAGCTTTACCTGACTGGCTGTACGCTCTTACTCATAATGTTTTTTCTTTTCTGCCCGGTGAACTCAGCACTACAAACTTTGCCTTCCCCATCCCTTCCCCTTCTTGGGTTTCACCTTCTCTCGCTCATTTTTATTTCCAACTTAATCGTCCCAATCCGTTGCTTTTGTCCACCCCTACCCTTGTCAGAAGTTGCCCCGTTGAGACCCCATTATCACTTTTTACAAATTGATAAACCTGGAACTATCAGCATCCTATTTCTCCAACAACCCCCCCCCCCCNCCCCAACCTTTCTCTTCTCATCTTTAGCACATATTGTCGTACAGGACACCTCAACTATCGTATCATAGTGCCCTCCCTCCACTTTTCCCAGTGTTTTAGATGAATGGCTTGGCGATTTATCTCAAGTGCTCCCTTACGAAGGCGTCAATGTTGGGTGGGGACAGTTAGTTCTCACACCCTTAACCCTAGATAGTGAAAATAGGAATTTTGAAGAGCAGGTCTACTCCTCTCCCCCCCTCCCCATCCCCAAGTTTTGCCTAACATTTCCACCTTAACTCTTCAAATTGCGGTCAGATACACCTTCCATATTTTGCCGTCCCCTCCCCCGTCCCTTGTCCATTCACCAAATCGCACCTTTGTCGCTGCATTGGACACCTTTTGTTCACCCCCGCTCTTTAAGAGATTTTTTTTTCATAATACAGATAAGTCTGCATGCATTTTAATCCATGCCATCCCCCACCCGACTTAATCTGTCCCGTCTGCATATTTCCCCCTCCCTCACTTCCCAACCCCATTCACACGGGCTCTCTTTCTGTCTATCCCTCTCTCACTCCATCGCACGCTAACGTAAACCTCAGCTCGTCGGCTCGGCCAAAGCTAAGCATTGAACCCGCCAGCCAGCCACGCAGACGGACAGACGGACACAACATTCCTTTTTTTCCCCGCGCTCAGCCGGCGGGCCCAGATAGTTTTTTCCTCTCTCGCGCGCCCAGCCCTCCCCGTCCCCTCGTTCTCTCGTGTCAGACTTGCTTTTTTCCACTCCTTTTTTCCCCCGAGGGGACTGGAGGCAGGGATGCATTGAATGCAAGTCTGCCTAGTTCGACCCAGTCTTCCCTCATCAGAAGGGAATAGGAGGGGAAAAAATCGATACTCTTGTGCAACGCTCTATAACGCTGCAGCCAGTGCCACTGCCTTCTGTCTAATAAATGCCCCTACTGGGGCAGGATGGCCAGATTTGACGTAATCACTTCTAGATCACATGTCTACGGCGATTTTTTTTTCCTAGGAAGGAAATTATGGTAATCAGAACTTATAGTATTTCAGCGGTGATGAATAACCATGTTTTTAAAGAACCAGGCGTTATGAATGCAGAAGTAGCTCCGTTTTCGTGTCAGGCGTACCTTCGCAACGCTTTCGTGGATTATCTGACTTTCTCCACTCGTGTTCATACATTATTCTCTTGTCATCCTGGAAATCTCTAGTATTCAGCTATACCCCGTCTCGTCTCTGCTGCATTCTACCTAACCTTCCCCGTTCTGCATGCTGACATTCCTCCCCCCTTGTGTTCCCACCACTCATCTCAGTTGTCAGAGCCTTCTTTTTTCAGCTGCACCTTCCAGTTCGTTATTTTCACGGGGCATGCGAGCGAAGCTCTTCAAAATTCTACCCCTTCCCCGCAGCCAGTATTTATCCAAGCGCCCTTTTTCCGTGTAAAACGGTAGCTAGCGCGGTATAATGGCTAGCGCAGACCCCACTCGGCTCAAGCTTCCAAGACCGAGCGCTGAAGCGAGGGGAAAAAATCGGTTCATCAAGACGTTCTTTTTTTAGTCGCCTGCCTTCTCTTCCCTCTACTCCTCGCTGGATATTTTTTCCAGCCCCTTTTTCCTTCTCTTTATCTCTCGCTCACTGGCTCTGTCTCCGCTCTCGTAGTAGTGAGTTCTTTTATTTTCTCGCTCTTTGTTTATTTGGGTTTGTTCTTTCCTTCCACTTTTCATCACCCTGATAGTAATTTTTCTCCAGGTTTTTATCGAGTGGCCGATTTTCCTGATGTCATGATATAAAATTTTGGCATATTTCAT
Organism: Ellobium chinense; assembly: GCA_033807755.1. Taxonomy (NCBI): domain Eukaryota; kingdom Metazoa; phylum Mollusca; class Gastropoda; order Ellobiida; family Ellobiidae; genus Ellobium; species Ellobium chinense. The sequence continues at coordinate 243,921 of JAWQUT010000109.1, forward strand.
GCGTGGTTCTATTTTTAATGATTTTTATTGGTTTCCAAGAAAACTTTTCTCAACTTTGCGAAGAAAAGAAAACATCAATAAGAAGTGCAATCTTGCTCATTAGAATTGGCATCAAGATGCCTTAAAAATTTTGACAATTTGTGTTGAACAAATCATTATTATCAGTAAAAGAAGTCATTGCATTATTTTCTTCAGCAGTTCTCCTGTAGTAAATCACAGATATCGAGATTTAAGGCCAGGGCATAAAACACTCTAATTATTTTCCAGTTATGGTGACAGATATAAGTGTTCTCAGTTGTAGTGGAGGCTTGAAAGTGTTTTTGTGAATTTCGTTTTCATCCACCAGTTCTCAGTGTGATAAAATGTGGAAGTGGACATCTCTGATGGAGGTGATGAAACTAGACAAGGTTGATTACAATCGCGGTCTTTGCGGTCTACGTCAGATAAACGAAATGCCGGTGTAATTTAGTTTATACACAGGTGATGAAGTTGTGGGATTGTGAGTAAACTTTGAGGAGCAGCAGCCATGTGATATATACTGGTAGGCCTAATTTGTGTCGAACTTATTTCAAGATTTGTGTCAGCGTTAAGGTGGACTTGGTCGATTCAGACCCAGAAAATATTATAATATTGATAGTTGGACGTGCGAGACAGTCGTGGTTTTGCATTAGGTAGAACTGATCAGTCCATGGACGGATGGGATTAATTAAATAATAAGGCTTCGCTGAAAAAGTGCAGTGTCATGTGACCACGCCGTAGTGATAAATCGTGGTCAGATAAAATGGTGTGTTCACGACGTCCACTCTCTGAAGAACCTGGTGTGATATTCATGTATGAGCTACTATGGACGGTCGAGGAAGTCCTTTTGGTTCAACTATTCCCAGAGAGCCCCGAAATGCTAAGCTGCTGGTAAGTTTCCTTCACTTTGCCTGTGAACGGGTCTATCCCTCACCTGGGGTTCTTCATTCAGAAAGTGCAGATGGATGCAAGTGTGCCTGTATTGTGGCATGTCCTTCAGCGTGGCGCATACGAAGTGGCTTTTACACATACTGTTTATCACACGGGAGTGAACCAGGCCTACATTTTGTAGCGACCGCGAGGAAAGAGGAAGGGACTACGGCGAAATAAAACAAGGTTGGGTTTCCGAATCCTAACCTCCATGTGCGTTGCTCGGGATCAGAACGCTCCTAGAGATCCATTGTAGATCTAGTAGTACATGTACAAGCGGACGGTTGCGTTAGCTCCCAACAAGAGACTTGCTGTGAAAATCTGAAGCTAGCGCCGAACATCCGTCATTTTCTGAACTTGATCATTATACAAT
>JAWQUT010000109.1:249695-260257 GCA_033807755.1 Ellobium chinense
GGGGGGGGGGGGTCATGCCGGCTTTTCAGATGGTCTTTTTAGTGCAAAAAGTCTGAAAATTACGATTGAGGTCAGTGTAACATTTGATGTTGTTATGTGTAATTCAGGACTGTGCATCATTTCATATGGCCAAGGACAATGTAGCATAGATTCAAACCGAGTAATATGCCATATGGTTCTGAGAATGTTATTTTATTTCATTATTATGTATGATTCAGGGTTGTTCGATTTCGTTTGTGTGGAAACATAGAATTCTGTTTGGTTCAGGCCTGTGTAGGATTTTATATGGTTTGGGACATGTAATATTTTGCGTGGTTCAGGACTAAATTGGAGAAAAGAGCTGAGCGTCAGGTGACCCTGCCTGCCTGGCCGCTTGCAAGCTGGGTTCACAACAATCTGTTAAGACTCGGCCTTGTCCGGCCGGCCTGCTACTAGTGCTTTTGTAAAGAATGTTGCGGCTGCCCGCCCACAGGGTCACGGCAAAGCGATGCACCCTCGGCTTGGGGCCTATCGTCCTCACCACACGGTGAATGCTGCTTCGCTTGCTTCAGTGACCCCTCGTAGTCTTTCCATGTGATTTACCGGAGGGCTCTGGGGTGCTTAGGTGGGAGCCGGGGAGGGGGTGGACAAAAAAATAAACGAGGAGATGTGTTTGAAAGGTGTCAAGAGGTGGGGAGGGGAAGGGGGGTAGAATGTCTCGAAGATTGAAAAGACAGGATGGATCCGGGGTAGAAATATGCACGGGTCATTTCTTTCTTCCTTTATTTTTTCGATACCTTACCTTTTCGCTCCAGCCCTTTTTCTTTTTGAGAATGGGGTTTAGGAGCTCCATTGTGTTTTATAGGGTGCATGGAGGCGACCACGGCATGTGCTGTGTTGCGGTTTTATCTTGTCAGGAGAGGACAGCGAGGCGCGGGAATCTAATGTGTTATTGGTGGCAGTAGATGACAGATGGAAGGGGGAGGTAGGGGCGCAGAGGCTTTTGCACCTGGCTCATTACAGTCAGGGGCGTCAGCGTCCAGCATGGCGTAAGGATCAAATTAAATACTGCCCTGGGATCTGGCTGATCTGGGTACATTTTACCATAGACCCATAGATAGACCAAAGTCTTCAGATATTTCTTTGCTTCCATAGAGCACCCCATCTGATTTGATTTTCCAGCACAGATGGGCCAGTGCCCATTACATCAACCATGAAAAAATAGAGCAGGGGGTGGGGGTTATTCTTCAGAGATTTTTTTGCTTCCGAAACTCTTTTTTTTTGGTGCAGTACTAATGCTAGTGTAAAATCCAAATTTATTAGATATTTTACTCACAAGCAGCCAAGCCTTTCAAACTTTCAGCCCCCCCCCTTCCCATTCCCTTCACACTAGCCTCCCCCAGAGAGAAAAACAAAACAACACACCTGTCTGGCAGTGGGCTGACTTTGATTTGTTCACCAGTAAATCTATGATCTTACAGCTGTAACACACATGTAACTGACATTTAGTTCAAAATCGACTTTTCAGCCTTTCACAACATTATAGTTTTTCTCCATTGTGTGTTGAAATTTCAGACGCCTCCACTTAAAAATAAAACCAGTGCAACGTTCCTAATAAAGTTTATAACAATTAGCTTGATACAAAATGATGGTATTTATTTGCATTTCCTGTAAAAGTTTGCAAATGTGAGTAAAGGGAGTGGTGCAGGAAGGTTTCCATATGAACTCAAAAGTCAGGCTTCACATAAAGACAATTATCAACCAGATTTCTTTTGTGCTCACACAAGCTTTCATTTACACCTAACTGTGTTTTGTCCTGACTCAAGAAAATAATGGTTCAGTTTACTTGGTTGATGCCAGAGACCTTAGCTTGTTACTTGAAGAGGTCAGCATCACACCAATTAAGTCACAAGAAATTCTCCGAACGTCTCAGATTTAATTAAATTGTGACACCTGCCTGGCTTTTCCTGTTACAGCAAACTAACCTTAATTAATGTACTCAACAAGCCTTTCTATCTGTCTTTTTTCAGAGATGACCACGGAATCACAAGCAGTGCTAACCAAATGCCACCACAGAATCTCACAATACCATCTCAACAGCAGCAGCAGCAGCAACAGCAGCACTCAGAACAGCAGCAGATGAGCCAGGCATTGGTAGATCAGCACGCAGGGGTCAGCGTGAGCATGGCAGACCAGCATGCGTCTCATGCACTGGATCATGCTCACAGCATGGCAGAGCATACAGCACACAGCATGCTCAACCTGAGTGAGACGGGAAGCTCTTTGGAGCACCTGGCAGGAGGAGGTCACACCGCACAGTCATTAGCTGATCTTGCGGCAGGACGAGGTTCCGACCAATCGATGGACTCGGTTGCTGCCAATGGTGGGAGAAGACAGGCCCAGCCACATGATAGGATTGGTGGTTTGAACGATGGTACCAATCCAGCCATGCAACAGATTAGTAATAGTGATAGAGACCTTGCTGCACTGGGAGGTGGTAATACAAACACTAGTAATAATAACTTAGTCAATCGTCCTCTTTCAGGGCTTGGAGGGAGTTCATTATCGGATCGACAGAGTCAGCCAATGAGAAATTTAACACCAGTTGGGACAGATAGTAGAGGGGGGCAGCACGCAGGAGGCCTTGGTGGTCCCATGCCGTCAGATGGAAGGGGCAGTGTTGGACTTGGTAGCCAGTCACTAGGTGGCGGAGGAGGGAACGGAAACGGTTTACAAGACCCCGGAGGCAACAACCCACAGTCACTAAACTTCAATCCGGATCAATCATCTCAGAATTTGTTGGACTCAATTTCCTCTGCCCCTCCACGGGGCAGGCCCCCCTCCATGGGTGGGGCCCAGCATAATTTAGGGACGGTGGATCAGCAGCAACATGGGAGTCAATCTCTACCCCCACACATGAGGGGTTTGTCAGACCATCCAGCCCACTCCCATCCCAGCCTAGTGGACCACCACAACCAGCAAAACGTGGGTGGGGATGGGGGCAGCAACGGCCATGGAGGGCGTGGTGGTATGTCAGCTTTTGGACTAGATAATAATAATGGTCAGCTCCACTCTCGACCAGGGTCCACACTTTTGTCAGAAGCCAACGCCCGCAGTGATTCTCGTGATCTATCCCGTGCTGTGTACTCTACATCTTCCGCATCAACAGACCGACCAGGAAGCCAGCATGCCGCTACTTCTCTTATTGAGGAAACCATTGCAGCTGTAGCTTCAAATTTAAACAAGTCTTCACCCGATGGGGGCATCATGCCAGGACCTCTTCCTCCCAATTCATTAGTGGGGTTAGGGGGATTGGGTTTGGTACGATCCAGCAGTGCGGCCCCCCATTTGGGCCACGGGAATGATGAATCGTTAGCGGACCTAGTAGGCAGACACCATACCCATAGCATACCAATGTTATCGGAGCGAGCCAGCCAGTCCCTGTCAGGGCTAATGGACGACCATTCTATGAACCAGTCCTCGGGTCACGGCCAGAACCGAGAGCTGGAAAAGACACACCCGTGTCTGCAATGTCTCAAGATGTTCCGCAGCAAGCAGCAGCTGGCCCAACATACTTTGGTCCACAGTGGCATCCGCAAGCACATCTGTTCCTTCTGTGACCGCGCTTTCAAGCAGCTCTCTCATCTGCAGCAACATGTACGCATCCATACAGGTCAGTACTCACAATCTTTGTGTTTTAGCAATCTCCTCAGATATTTTTAAACTCAGCTCATGGCCACTTAGACTTTTCAGTTGATATAAATTTAGAACACAACATGCTGCGGTTATGAATGACGGCTTCATTATTTTATTTTGCTTCTGGTGTTTGGGTGTTGGATGTATGACAGATTCTTTAAGAACCTAGGGAGAAACGACAAGGAAGGACCAGGGACTTCTACATTCATATCTTATGTGCAAGTTTACTTTCTACTAAGCTAAATTGCCTAAATAAATGAGTGAAATATTAAGGAGTGTTACAAGGCAGCCAAGTTTGAATGAATGCAGTTTCTTATTATCAAAATGTCTAGCTGCGTCACTAGCTCTTTTCAGATCTTTTAATCTGAAACATTAATGTTAGTTTTGTAATTAGTTTTCCCTAAGTAATGTGGGCGGGGTGGTTGGTTGCTGAAAGAGAATAAACATTATAAATTAGTGGCTTTTAGAGAGAGCAAATTACATTAGTCTCCAAGTGATAGGAAGTAGAGACAATAGGTAGAGGATCTAAGTTTTGCTTGGCTTCAGCAGGAAAGTTAAATGAAGAGAAGAAATCAGCTCACCACTTTGATTTAATGTTGGTAATGTCACACAGGAAAAGTGCAGTTGGCTGCGTTTAGACATCATGTTGTCATTTATTATTAATGTCTGGTTGTTGGTGACTTTGTTGCCATTGATGTTGATGTTGCTAGAGATGATAGTGTCAGTATAATGACATGTATATCATCAAGGCATATGGGGTTGTCAAGATTAGAGATGTTGAATTATTGTGGATTTATACATTTTAATATCATGAATACATAACAGGAACTTCAATCAGTAATTAACTTAAAGTTAGCACAGACAAAATAGACACAAAAAAACAGAAAAAAAGTCTTGAAAAATTTTGCAAACCCAGACAGACTAGTTAATTAGAACACTGAGAGAGAAAGAAAAAAAAAGAACAATCTTAGTATGCTGCATGGTTTTCCCTCTCTCCATCCCCTCTACTTCTCCCTTTGATGTATAGGTCTATGCCTATGTGTTTTATAGCTACCGAGTGCAACTGCTACTGTTATTGCTATCATTTTACATGCTTTCATGATGAAATTAAGAGTTGGCCCTATCTCGGGTAGAGGGGGGATGTGGATGGGAAAGGAATGGATGCATTTTCAGGGACATATATTAAAGTTAAAAAGCCCAAAGATAACTATGAAGCTTCGTAAAGATATCAGTGCATCAGTTTGAGAAATTTTCTTGGAATCGTAGCTGGGGCGTTCCTAGTGCCTTATGATGTAATCTAAGGTAGCTAACTCTGAAAATTCGTAGAGCAATTTATTAGCTCTCGACAGTCAGCGCAAACTAACAGTACCGTTACACAAAACAAGGACGTACAGTTTTTTTTTTTTACCATATTTTCATTATTTGGCATATTGTCATCATTTTATCACATTGTGGAGATATCTGTGTTCATCATGTAAGCCAGCTGTGCAGAATAAGATGTAAACAAAATAATTGCCTTGACATTTGTCTTAAACTCAAATGGCATAACATAGTCCAGTTGTGCCTCACGAGCGAGGTCACCTTGCTCTAGAGCTCATTAAATACAGCCACTTAAGTTGTGCAACGTGTATGAGGTCTAGGGTAGATTTCTTAGGACATCTCATCGTTAACTATAAAAGGGGCAGTCTGGTGACTGAAGAGAATATTGGGTTGAGTAGTCTTTGTTTAGTTAACAACACACGGGAGTAATTCCAGCCTTCAGCCAGTGAAGTTAAGCCAAATCTTGGACATGAAATGACCGCATGACTAGCTGGACCAATTTCCTCATGAATATCGCAGGGCTAGGGTGAAATCCATGGTCCGTATGTTGAAGTGATAGACTTCACTGAGGCAGGACAGGAACTGACCTAGATTTTGGGCCAAAAATAGCTTTTACTTCCTGCTTCCAGGAGGTGAAGAAAAACAGTATTGATTGTGGTAGTCTGCAAGTGTGAGGGCGAACAAGTCAATCCTTAGAGTCACTGTGGTCCCGTTTTGGTCCTAGGTCTTTATTTTTCTCTTCCTGACACCCTTTGGTCTGGAGAAACAGATTTTTTTTTAATAGGTTCAGGGTCTCAGAAAGTTGATCCTTAGAGTACCTTAGGGGAATATTATGGATTCGTCCTTCTCCCCCCCCCCTTTCCCCGCCTATCAACCTCACAAACCGGTATGCTTATCCATACATTCACCCAATGTATATTATGTCTTGTGTCTCTTTAATGTCCTATATTTTTTGCTTCTTCGGAAAAAAACAACTAATAACGCGTAGTTACACTCACGTTCTCTCCTTCCCTCCCCTCCTCAACGATTTCGTTTTTGATACCGTGCCAAGCAAACATCTAGCTTATACCTAAATCTATCACCGTCCCAGTGTGTCTAGCATTAGGCCTTCCATACCTGATTACAGTTAGGATTAGGGTTGAGAGGGGTATTTGGTAACTAAGTCAGTCAGTTTTAGTTTACAAGTATGATCCCCTTCCCCACCCCAATCCAGTCCTTTTCCCTAGATCTGGATCACAGAAGAAAACCGAGGCTGGGGAAGGGATACGACAAGTTAGCAAAGCATTCTGACTCCATTTAAGTTTAAGGGGCTGCGTGGCGTTCATAGTTTTGATAGATGTTGTACACAGTACACAGTCATAAACATGTATGTCACTCTGAATAGTTAGACTTACATCATTCAACAATGCATTAACACGCAGTTGTGTGTACCTCATTCACTCAGATACATGTGCACCTTAACTTAGTCATGATGTATCTTATATATATCATCCCGTCATACACATGTACATTGGGGAATTATTTACCTGAGTACCATTCACTTATGTACATGTAGTATTGTACACCAGTTTCTTTCTTCCTTTCCTTCCCCCTTCCCTTTATCCTTCCTCTTCTCTCTATCCTCCCCCTTCCATCAGTCTTTCCCCCGGCATTTTATTTTGTGGGAGTATTTAGACAGCTGGAAACGGCAAAGTAAAAAGCTGTGGCTTCACTCCTTTCCCATCGCCCTCATCCTGCTGCAACGACAACAACAAAAACAACAACAACAGCAGCAGCAGCGGCAGCGTCAGCAGCACCACAGCTGTATCACAGTAGCGAAATCAGAGCGAGTTTTTGTGTTGAGCACTTGTTAATTCTCCTGTCACGACTTCTGCCAGTGACAGTATAAAAGCTCCGTGCCTCGTATAGGATGCTATCATCAGTATCATCATAATGCGTTTTTATTGAAGACGAGCATATCCGGGAACCCACGGCAGGATGTTGTCTGCTGAAAGCATCGTACGAAAATAGAGTGGGCAGATGAAAGTTGCGCTTCATGTGGTTTTGTGCCTTCTTTCCAGCATTTAGGTTTACGCACCGGAAATGCTTCTCCTTGACTTATACAAATCCTTTTTATGTGTAGAAGCCGCGTTCTCTGACACGCTATACTGTACACCTTTCTCAGCTGCTGGATTACGATATCTCAATACTTCAAATATGGCCCAAGACATTATTCGGTCCCAAACGATTCCATATACTTTCAGAGATCGGTATGCCTTAGATTTGGATATTTTTGGTCTATATGAGTGAGGAAGAGAAAAGATCACTTCATAACAGGAGAGACCAAACAAGATCACACTGACTACTCTATCGCCGTAAAGAGATAGTCGAATAAGAATTATCTGTTTATGTTCATTCGTTACAAAGATTCATCCTCACTCGGTCCATGACCCATGACATCTGACCCAGACATGTAAATATAACAAGAACCTTGACTCATATCCGACGAAAACACACATACGGCCTTCTTAGATAAAACGGCAGCATAATGTATGTAATTGACTGTCACACTGATTCTCCCATGGATCCCAAGGGCAGTGCACTAAATGTGCAATGATGTTGTCTGTCTGTCTTTTTCTCCATCCTGTCCACCTACAGTCTGTTTTTTTTTTGTCCTGTTTATTCTGATCACCCATAGCATGTCTGCCTGTCGGTTTCTCCTAATCTAGATACCCACAAATACATTTTCTTACTCCTTAAAAATTACGACAGTTTTGTCCACTATTTGTCTCTCTGTACAGCAGAAACCCAGATGTTGCATTTTCACTAGACGGGATAACTCACCATCTATTCACCAATAAGATCTCAATGTCTGTTACCCCTAAAGATTGTATATTCTCTTTTTGTCTAAATTGAGTCATTGATAGTGACTAATAGTTTCAAATACAGTTGATCGCTGTCAACTATTTTTCTTTATGTATTTCTGTAAACATATCCATTGTAATCACTGTAACAAAGACACATTTCCCCTGTGGATGAATAAACGTATCTCATCTTGTCTTGTCTGGTCTTGTCTGGTCTTGTCTTGTCTTGTCTTGTCTTGTCTTGTCTTGTCTTGTCTTGTCTTGTCTTGTCTTGTCTTATCTTATCATTGATATCTTAACTCTTAAATAAATCCTAATCTTAGTCTTAATCTAATATCCAGATCTTAATTAAGGGAGATATTCGAAATTTTTAAAACCATATTTCCAGATTGGCTGCTGTAGACTGCTTTGTTTCCACAAAATGATCGTAACTTTGATATCCTAGAAATGGAGATACGGACTTTTGAAATAAAACTCCAGAGATAAAAGCAGTAGTAAACTGAGCACCCACTTTCCACCTGTCCGTCCGTCCGTCAGTCTGTCTGCTTGTCTATTCGTCTACTTGCTTCTTTCTGCATTCACCCCCCCCCCCNCCCCCCAACCCCCTCTCCTTCTATACTTATTCTAGTCACCAAACATTAAATCTCTCTCTCTCCAATTTGATCGTCCACATGTGACATGTATCTCCCATTAATCAGATCGTCTGTGTGTGCATGTGTGCATGCAGTGTGTTGTCTGGGTTTATCTGATCACTTACATGTACTGAGCCTGTCTTTCCGAGCATCTATTATTATGTGTAGTCTATATTCTCTCGCTGTTACCGGCCTGGTTATCCATAATATGTAGTCTATATGCTCATCTGCCTTATTATTACCCATATTTCTGTCACCCACATGTTGTCACTGAGCCTTTCTCTCTGAGTCTCTCCCCCTGTAATTGTCTGAGTCTCTCTTTCTCTCTCTCTCTCTCTCTCTCTCTCTCTCCCCCTCTCTTTCACTCTCTTTGTTGCAAGACTCCATTACCCCCATGATATTTCCCATCGCTGTTTTCATCCTTATTACCCGCATGTTGTTTCTTAGTTTCCAAATCTTTTATCCATTCTGTCCACCAACCTACGTCTCAATCTCTCCCTCTCTGTCTTCAAATTACTCATATGGTATCCCCGTGTCTCCCATCTTGAGTTAAATCTTCGTGCGCTCTCTATTGTCAGTACCCTCCTGTCCCACTCATAATACCCACATGATGTCTTTTGTTTTTCTCTTTTTTTTTCCGCTGTATTTACGCAGATTCTCTACGCAGATTCTCTCTCTATAGCAGTGCCTCTCGCTGTCTTTCTCTCAATCTATCTGTTTGTCGCCTTGTCCTGAATACTCTCTCTCTCTCCCTCCATTGTATTTAGCTACATGCCATTGTCTCCCTGTCTCTCCCCCTTCTTTTTACCCAGATGTTAATGTAACTCTTTATCCATGTGCTCTATACAGTCTTTGCCTGTCTCTCTCTCTCTCTCTCTGTCTCTCTTCTCCTCTCTCTCCTGGCTATCCACCTGTAAATTCATTGTTCGGCTCTCTTTCTATTGTGTTCACCCACACGCTGTCGCTATAATCTATTCCACTCTGCCCGTCTGCCTCTCTTATAAACCTACATGTCAGTGTATCGCCCGCCTCTCCATTGAGCAGACCTCACCTTCCGCTTGTCACCAACTGTGATTACAAGAAATGATGCCACTTAGGGGCTTGATTAAAGAAAAATATGCCGGGGAAAAAACAACACGAGAACGTAAACAGATTGGGCGCCCAGGTATTTTCACAAGACATTTAAGATCATCGAAAAAAATTATTGAATATTTAAAGGTTGAAGCTGTCTAAACACGAGCCGGCATATAAAACAAACCAGTTTAGAGAGTTCCTGTGATGAAATAAAAATAGCGGCAACAGGTCTTTGATTCGTCCGGATGGATGTGATCAGCTGTTAATCAGGCCAGCATACACCTGGATGTCTACGGACACTGAAATTCAGAAGATATCATGAAATAGCAGGTCGTTCTAGTGCACTAACTCAAACATACATACACACTCACAGACCCGTTAGGAAAACCTTAAACCTAGGATAGTAAATATTTAGTACATTTCAAATGTTTATCGGGGCAAGAAATTTTTAAAAAAAAAGTTCAGCTTTCCGCTATATTTTCATGAAAAATCTGCCAGTTTTAAACTGCATTATTTAAATAAATATTAGTAAATGTAAACAATAGCGTTATGACGAGAAATAGATTTCCTTCTGTCTCAGATGTTCTCCAGACTATCAGTGTCACTAATCAGTCTGTTGATAAACACAAAAAAAAAATCAGGTTTCGAATTGTGATCGTGATTCTCAGCATAGCAGCGGTTGACACAAGCACTGATGTCGCTAACTAGTGTCGCTCAAGAGGGGGTGGGGGAGAAAATAATATTAAAAGTCATCATTGGCTCTCAGAACATTCACTAGTGGAACTGTTTCTACAAAAATAAAGTGGAAGTGAAGACGAGACACGTGCATATTTGTGTCAGCCAAGTGTTTGTTTATTCTCATATAATTTTATGTTTATCTGACAAGCTACACCGACACGCAGCTTCGGCGCGTAGCGAAGGCGAGATAAAACAGCAAAACGTGGGCTCAAACCATGCGTTCGGTGACGCTAAACCAACGAAAACAACAATAAAATAGTAATAAGAGAATTTTTATTTT
>JAWQUT010000109.1:260263-285220 GCA_033807755.1 Ellobium chinense
GGGGGGACCGAACGAGTCAAACTCAAATGAAGGAAGAAAATATTGTACCAAGGAAAAAGAAACAACAGGGACAGTAAGTTATAAGGGTTGAGAAAATTAACATGCTTTGTCTATCACCTTTCATTAGATTGAAATCATCAGTTTCCTTTTCTTAAAGGTTTAATTTCCAAGTTTGTATACAACAATATATGAATACAGTAATTGTGGGTCTGAAGTGAAAGATTAGTTTTCTCTCTCTATCACCCTTCAAGGACGGAGTTGGCTGAAATATGCACGGATTTCTAAGATATGCGTCATTCAATTATTTCTATACTGTTTCGTATTCCACGCTGGAAATTTTATATGATCCTTACCCGCATCACAAAAAAAAAAAAAAAATGTTTTCAGCTCAGATTGTCGCTGGAATTAGGCTAAGAGGGCAGTTTCTCTTCCAGGTACATAGGAAATATTATTAAATGTTTCCATTAAGATGTTTCTAGCACACAAAGTAGGTGATACGGTTACCTCGGCTTTATTACTCTCCGCACGCTTGTGCAATTTCCGCTAATTCCAGTTTTGTTCTTCGTTCAAAGCTATAATTAAAAATCCTAGCTCCATTCCACTTTGAAATTTGGAATTACAATCCAGTTCCCAGTTTCATCCTACTGGAATTTGCTGGAATTAACTCCAGTTCTTTAAAGTCCATAATACAACATGTAATATAATCTCATTTCTATGTTCAAACACATATTGCAGTTATGTAACAAGCATTTTGATATTTACAATTCGTATCGTTTTTCACATGTTAAATGACAATATCCGGTTAGTTGCAGTATTTTAAAGGCGGCAGTACACCAGCACTGTGTTTTCTCTTCTGTTTTTGTGAGGTGTTGCAGTTTAACGGGGTCAGGTGTTGTCCTATTAAAATCCTTTCACGTGTGCAGTGGAGCGGATGGAGCCTAAGGATGGGCCGATTGCGATTGCGAGTATTCGATTCTCGATTCCACATCAGGAATCGATTGAAATCAGTTTGAGTACTTCTAAAGAAGAGGACAAGTCTCTGAATTCTAGCAGTTATTACATATGAATCTTAAACATTTGAAACATTCAGTCTTTCAAGTAGTATCTTCGTAAGAGAATTCCAAGTTTTAATGGAATAATGCCGTTTCTGCGAGAACAGTTACATATATAACTGTTAAAATCTGTTTCACTTGCCCACGGCGAAGTTACCACAGGCTGCGATTCTGCGCGACTCGACTATCAAAGTTTCACTCTGTTCACAGACTCATAAAAACGTCAGGGGTTCACAACTTTGGATTTTGTACACTCCTTACTCATACCAGACACTGGCTGTCCCCTTAGGTTTCATATAAACTCATCTTTTAAGATTACAAAGTAATTATAAAATGAAACTTTCTTTATTTCTTAGCCCCTCGCATATTACGTCTGTATACATGCACCTGCACCTCTGATCTTCGTAACCCGCTAACTCGGGCAAGTACTTTAAGTGGTATCGATTCTTCCGATTCCGTGATCAGAGTACCTGGAAAATCGAATTTATTCCAGAAGCTGTGGAATCACTATCTCTAACGGAACTCTGAAGGAACACACAATAGGATCGATCAATATTAACACTTAAGTATGCCATGCCTAACTGCTAGAGCGATGCATTTGTTTGTTTCACAGAAGTCACAATGGAACGCATATTTAGGAAATCCTTCCTAACAAATCCTTCCAGCATTTGGTAACATGGGATATACCTGAAGGACACCAGTTTTAAATACACTGATTAAAAGATGAAAGCCTCTTTGAGAGCATTATCTATACTAACGTGCACTAAATCTGATTTGTTCTTTGAAGTCAATGAGCGGGACCAAAGTTGGGCAAGTTCACCAAGAAAGTCAGTTCAGATGAAGTTCACTTCACTAAGAGGAAAAAAAAGCCCTGAGATCAAGTTTAGCTCAGTTCCATGAAAATTGAGTGGTTTTCCAATCAGATTGGTTCCTCTTGGGTTTGAAATTGGCATTGGGTTCTGGTTTTCGAGGTCGATGTGAACTAATGTGAAATTTTGGCAGGAAATTAAAGTTTAGATCAAGCATTCAAAACAACTACAGTTCAGATCCGGATCAGTTCATCCAAAAAAGTTATTAAGTTCAGGTCAAGTTCACGAGGACTGAACTTAAGTTCGCATGATCTCAGTTCTGTCCAACCCTGGGCGGGACATTGGTTGATTGAAATAACTAGTAACGACACCCAATCTTTGAATGGATTTGCGTGCGGACAGGAACTGGCATTCCCACGAAGCTATGCACAAAAAAAAAATGTAATGCCTCCCTAAACAGAAAAAAAACCAACAAAACACAACTGAATCTGCAACGCAACTCGGCATTGAGCAAAATGGTGGCATATCAGATTTCATGAATGTAGGTGACTTTGGTATGAAGTGTATGGGCGTTAAATGAACTCGACCCCATAGCTTTATTTAATTATTAAACATGTAGTATGTGATACTGTCCGTAATGACATTTATGTCCTGTACAGAGGCAGTACCGTGTCAGTGGCGCATTGGATATTGATCTCTTGAAAGATTATCATTCTGATAGCTTTCCAAGTTCTACCGGTTTTTTTCCCCTCTCTTAAAAGTCCACGTAGGCAAAGACATTATTGTGTACGTAGCATTTGCGCGGACAATGAACGCACTAATGAAATGGGGGCTGGGAAAATTAAAAATGTCGCCATTTTTCTTTTTTCTTTTTTTTTTCTCCATGGAGCCTCTAAAAGAGTTGTCTGCGAATCAAGTCACTGTAGTAATTAAATACATGAAGGTCTTTTGTTGTTATTGTGTTTGTTATTGTTGTTGATAATCGAGAAATTTGTTGTGTTTGTTATTGTTGTTGATAATTGAGAAATATATTGTGTTTGATATTGATGTTGATGTTGTTGTTGATAATCGAGAAATATATTGTGTTTGATATTGTTGTTGATACCGAGAAATAGCATGCCATCAATTCGTTACTGTGCTCAGTTTCAGAATGTTCGGTCCCTGGTGTAAAATATTTTTTTTGCGGGGAAAGGTAGTTTGGTAACAAGAGTGGATACGCATGCAAAGGAAAGGGGAGGGGGGAGGGTGGCATGACATGCATTGTTGTCAGAGGTAAACATGAAAACGGCAGACGGTAAAATTCCTCAGATACAATCAACACGAATCGCTTTGATAAGAGAAGGTTCAGCGTCAGTGGTTACTCGCAGAAGAGCACGACTTTTGGCTAACAACTTCAGCAAGTCTCAGCCGCTAACTTATCTCTTTATCATTGGTCCCGTCTCCTGGTTCCGCCATTTCCTCGTCTGCAAGGAAGTGGGTAAAATTTTGGAACGGAAACGCATCCTTATAGCAGGGTTGTGGTTAACTCTGGAAATACGGAAATTTGCCATAGGTACCGTATTTTGAGGTTCGGAGTATACAGTATCTGGATATCCTTCCTACGCGCCCCCCCCCCCACNCCCCACCTCTTCCCTTGCCACACAGACAACATTAAAACATGCATCATACTCATTGAATACCAGCTTGTTTTCATTTCTACAAGAAAGGAAGCCTTAAATGCCTGCAAAATGACTGTCGGATTTCATCATATTACAGTAGTAACTTTATACATATTGGATAAAGACAAGTCGTGTACGTGTATTACCTACCTTTTTTACTGGGATATGACTAGACTCTAATTCTGCCCAAAAGCCAGCTGTCATGCAAAAAAAAAAAAAATGGGAAAAGTAATTTTAATTTGGCACTTCTAATTTGACCCGGAACTGCTCTCTCATACTTCGACAGGAGTGAAAACATATCAACCGCTGGATAGTTTCCCGTAACAAAAAGGTGTTATTTGGTGGATTTACTGTGTTTTTAGGTATCGTGCAAAAAAAAAAAAAAGCAACAAAAAAACGAGCAAAATTTAGAACGCCTGGAAGTATCATGGTAAAATTTTCTGACAGTCTGCGAGTTGTAACAGCATTCTGGGATAATATTCATGAGGGAATTGTCCACGTAAGCACGCAGTTATTTTCATTGTATTTGGCTGTTTTCAGACCGGAGTTACGCTAGGTGCTACCGCTAAACAAATAATCACCATCATTGTATCACCTGCAGTTTCACCTCACTCACAATGAGCCATAGTGCTGGGCACAATGGAGTAAACGTACCCGATTACTTCGATTACCACTGAAAATTTCGTGATAACAGTACTTTAAAGTAACTGATTACTGACAAGATTTTCAAAATGGTGGCATGACAGAGGTGTGACTCCGGAGAAAACTGTTCAAACCCTTCCATGCCACGAAAAACAATACAGAACATTTATTTCCTCCCTTATGTGTAATTTTGTGTCCTAGTTACGCCTTGCATATGATTGAAATAGTATTTTCTTTCATTACTTTTCCTAATACTTTTACTCGATTATGCCCTTCACTATGGTGCTATCTCGCCTTCAGCGTCCTGTCAAAGGCAAAACCCTTAAAAAATGGTCACCCGGTGTGTTTTTTTATATCGTGAAAAGTGAAATATTATAAATTGATATAAAGCACTTTTCATTGATCCATTGCGGAAACTGTTTTACAGTGTGATACATCTCATTCATTGTAGGATGACAGCGTTATTCCCATTCTGTTAAAACTGTGAGTGAAATCGTCTACAAATAGGAGGAAAAAAAAACTTCAGCAGTAGTTGATTTTGATATTGGCTGACTTATTTCGCACTTAAATAAGAGTTTATTAGTGTTGATTTACAAGCACACATGGAAAGATTAAAGAATGGCAAAATGAATGTCGTAATTTTTTTATGAATTTATTAAAATGGTCAAGCTAAAACAATATAAAAGAATGCACATCGCTTAAACGTAAACTAATTGCACTCGATCACGCGATCAAGTATCACAATTTAGCACTGGCTATTTTTTTTGTAAATGGATTAAATTGCAGAGTGTTACGCCCGACATAACAAATAAGAAATGATGTGGCCTATAATGACCTATAAAACCTAAGTTGGGCGTAAACAAATAACTAGTCTGCCTGCAGCAGTGAAATCTGATCCTCATTATCTGTCTGAATTTCTGGGGAATCATGGGTCATTTGTACTTGTTGTTGAGAGCAGCACACACTGTTGTACATTGAGGGATGATGTTTTGGGGTGATTATGAGTTGGCATTTTTTTTAAGGGNGGGGGGGGGGTAGGGAAAGGGGGATTAGGAATGAGGCTGTGGATGGTGAAAAGAACTAATGATCTGTATCTAATTATCAGACACAAGAAATACACACATCCAGAGAACACATCAACTGACTGAGTTCTGGAGATCTGTTTTTAAAAGACCGTATTTATATATATAAACTTTTGCGGTATCAAAATATAAGTAAAAACTTGCTTTTTTTTGTATGGGAAAAAAAGAAGTTTGCAGCCAGTTTTGAATGTACTGTTTCAGAATCTCGAAAATCTCTCGTATTTATTAAAATATCGATATTAGACCCAGATTCAATCGTCAGATCCGCTGTGATTTTAACCATTGATCATTGCCAAGAACTCAGTTTCAACACAGAATGGATGTACAGTCGTTACAAACAACAACGGCAACAACAACAACAACAACTTCACAGAGTTACACCAGATTTGATGTCACTTAGAATGCGATTATGATAATTGAATTCCAGTACACATAAACGTTGTATGAGAGAACCCAACTATACTCAAGAACAGTTCATACATTCCAGCACACAACAGTTACACCATGGTCTCAGCCCATATCTGCACCTTCTGCATATTAAGAACTATGAATTGACAAGTACCCTTATTTTTGCACATCTACATTGATTCCATGATGTGTGATCATGCGTGACAAGTGTACGTGTGCACAGTCCCTTCCCCACACTCACTTTCCTGTAAAAGAGCTATGATTTGACAAGTACCCACAGTATGATTTGTCAGAATTAAATACTCTCATTTTTTACCCGTTCACGTTGTTCCATATTTTTATATTAGATGTTTTCATATATCACCTCTTATTGAACTCCTCAATCTCCTCCCTGGCCTGCGAACCATGTTTTGTTTAGGTTATTGCTGCAATAGCCCCTTGCTTTCTCCAGACCACTGAAGAGGAAAGAGTAAAGAACTTTTCATTTCAACCAAGTTTATAATCTCACCTTAGTTTCTACTCCCCTCCCGCCAAATTTTCCAGTTATATATAATTGCAAGCAAGATTTCTGGAGTATCATTCTAGACTTTCATTGAGTTGAAATGTAGAAGGGGATGAGAGGAGTTGATATACAGAGACATTACTTTGAGTGAGAGTGTATGTTACAACTGATTCCACTTTCCTATATTAGTTTGGCAGCCCTGAATTTTATAATAAGACGATCATTTTCTCATTTTGCCACGTGATGTTATGGAGGGAGAGAGAGAGAGAGAGAGAGAGAGAGAGAGAGAGAGAGAGAGAGAGAGAATGAGAATCTGGACAGTGTTTATCTGTGTATGAGAAGTGCTGGTCAGAGGTGTTAACAGAGAGCCAGATGTTGCCAGACAGATGTCGGTTTAGGTAGATCACATTTCTCACACAGTGTGAGCTTGAGTTATTTTGGACACGGCTAAGGTGCTTCCAGTATTTCGTATTTATTTGAATATCCACGAGAAAATCCCCACTTGCCAGAGCATAAACCTCTCTTCACAACAAACTCTTCATAGTTGTCTCTTCAACACAAAGATCGTCTAAGTTTTGTATGCATACAACTATAACACATGTCCCCCCATTTTCATTTTACTTCTCTACCTTTGTTGTATGACTACAGAAATGTCCCCCATTTTTTTTTCTCAGTTTTGAAGTTGGAAGCTCTGATGAAAACTGGGAAAAAGTCAGGCAAACGAAATAGATTTGTAGGGAAGCAGTGACTTGAACTTTCATTCTGATCAACGAGCCCTTGTTATGCCAGGCAAGGTTTTCTCATTGGCTGGTTACTCTGGCCGAGTCTGACCCTTCTGGACACCTCTGGCCCATGAAATTGCAGAGATTGTCTCCCTTGTTGATTTATGTCAATGTATTTACACTATTCTTTGTGAGCATAAATAAATATTAGATGCTTTTAGACTTTGCATGCTGTATGCTATATACTCTTCTTATTAACCCAAGTCCTTTTTATTAAGCAACATTTCACTTTTGTTTTAAACTCTTTCATTTCCTGGACTTGTCAGTTTTTTTTTTTTCAAAGCCCATTTGATTTATTCTTTTATCATCAAAACCTTGCATTCGCTCAAATTTGTGCAATCAGCTGCCTTATGTAGAAACCAACTCAACACAGGCTTGTTCCCCTTGCCATATTTTGTTGTCTTGTTGGTGTTTTTTTCTTTTTGTTTGCTTTGCTGGTAAAGGGTCAAAAGTCAGTGCAACTTTGTATGGGAACGGAGAAGAACTGTGCCAAAGAAGAAAAGGTACAAAAATCGGCGCAGCAGATTTTGAGTAATAAAAGCTTTTGGAAACAGGAAAAAAAAAAAGATTTTGAGTATCGAACTTTGAAACCCTATGCTGATTTTCATCTTTGAGCCTTTGCAGAGAAGATTAAAAAAAAATCCTTTTCCTTTTTTGTCTGCATTTTGATGCATTATTTGAAACCTATCCTTTAAAATACAAAAGAAATTTAATGACATTTAGAAAGGAAGAAATCATTATTCCAAAATGAGAATGGAAAGAAACTTGAAATGATCTGAAGCTCAAAGAAAAAAAAAATCAACTCAAAGTCTGTTTCGATTTTTGTATTGTAGGGGAGCGCAAGTACTTATGCAAGTTCTGCGAGAGAGGCTTTAAGCAGCTTTCCCACTTACAAAAGCACATCAGAATCCATACTGGTATGTATTTGTTTTTGCATGATGGCCACTAACGACTCTAACAACACTTGCCTTTTCCTTCATTCCCTTCAGTCGTGCCTTTCCTATTGAGCTGTTCTCCTAGAGATTGATTTCTAACACACTTTCTTTCTTAAACTGTTAGTGTTGAAAGTTAACGTTCAATATGAGACCCTGTTTTGGGGTTTTTCTTAAATATTTCGAGGCTTATACATGGTCAAGTAATTTTATTTCAAGCCTTCTTTCGTTATCTAGAATTATTCGATTATAATCAAACTATATTTCTTGGAGAATCGAACCCAGAATATGATCATGATTCAAGATCAAGGCCAGTTGAATATTTCGAGGTTTCTAATCATTCATTTTGTTTTCAAAGCATATGTCTTTAAAGAATGCCAGTTACAATATTTATTATGGTTATTCAGGCGCATTGATAGTTGAGCACATAAAAAAAATCTGACTGATAAGTTTGTTCTTATGACAGGACTGTTCTTCATGACATCAAACCTCATGTACTGTAAAAGCCTGAATAGTCGTTGTAATGTGTATTCTTGTCCCAAGCCCCATATTTCCCTTCAGATTTTACTCTAAAGTGAACACTGACAGACTGGAAATTACGGACAGGGCCGCAGAAATTCAAGTTCGTAAGGTCCTACTATATTTTTTACAAAAGGTTCACATTTTCAGACATTTAATGAGCCATCAGCGTTGAAGACATTTTTTAAAGTTTTGGTATTAGGTAAGAAGCAATGCAGTGTAATGACAAAGAATCTAGGCCACTAAATTGTACAAAATGGCTGGAAAATTGTCTTCGTTGGATAAACTTTCTCTTCGCCCCCAAAATGTTTTCGTTAGTTAAAATATTTGGATACCAAAGTTTCCATAATGGCCTCCCCTGTCCCATCAACAGACAAAAACAATTCTTGGAAAGCTCCGGTATGAGTATTTCAAATTACTTGGTGGAGCGCTCGTAATTTTCAAGCCTTTGTAACTTGGTCAGAAGATTTTAGGTCACAGAATGGACCATTTAGCTGAAATAAATGTGGCTGAATGTGGCCTGGAATTGAAAGCTGAAATTCTGTTAAACGTGTGTTACACTCTGCCAGATTTCGAGATAGATTTCCATAGGCAACATCGGCATCGTTGTATGTAAGTAGTTGATGGATTATGGCCTTCCATTTTGATCTTAGTCGTATTCACACTGTCAAAGACCATCTCGAATAAGACCCTGCAAACTCATTTCAAGAATATTATGTTTATAATTTCGGATTTGCGGTGTCCCGAGTTCTGCAGTAAAATTTGATAAGAAAATGTGGAGGTCAAAGAGCAAAAACGCCTGTGTAGGGTTTATGGGTTCATAAGGTTAGAGGTCATGATGTATGACTGGCTGTCTTTTACTGCATATAATAATAAAACTTGATATATAGCAGCCTCCTTGATGTTGACAGATGTGAATTTTGGAGAAAGAGGTTTTACTCAGACGTGTCACTGAAATCTCTTGTATATGTATTTTCACTGTTTTCTACTTCATTGCCTTAACTGTACTTTGCAGATTTGCTTGTTTGCTTCTGATTGTACGCTTGCTATGTCTTCCCCAGTTCTTAGTCTACACCAGTCCTGTTGTTTTCTGTCTTGTGTATAACGTGTGTGTGTGTATAACATGTGAATGTTGCAATAATTGGTTTCAGAACATGAAGAGACTTTCATATTTCAGTGACACTTATTCACATTTATGTCTCGTGGTCTTTCATAATTGGCTAGAGAACTTCATGGTACGGTCTAGAAGTATAGTTTTGTGTCCTGTACATCGTGTCATGAGGGGATGGAGGGAAATATCACCATGTAATACCAGCTGTTTGATATGCACAGCTTGAGCAGTCAGAGTGAGTGTAAATTTGAATTCTAGAGACCAAATGTTTAGGAAACTCCATAGATTTGGAAGGACTTTTAAAAAAAAAAAAAATCTAACGCACATACATTCATGAACACTACATGCTGCCTAACAGAGAAATCGTTGTTAAATGTTACTTTGACCAGCCATATACTGTCCAGTACATGTTAAAACGTGTTGTCAGTGAACTGCAAACCATTTCCTTTGGCCTTAGGAATTTTATAAAAATTTCACCACTTTGATTGGCAGAATTTCAAAGAGCATGGCATCGAATAGAAATACTTCCGAAGAATCACCAGCACACATCCCAGCAATTCCAAGTTCTTATATTATGTAAGAGGCACCCTTTCAAACAAGCCATTTCTTACTCTCCCGAGGGATTTCTCATTTTCAAGTTTTGTTTCTCAAGTTCTCCTCGAGCTGAAATCCGTACACTGGTGCTCGCTCCGCCATGAAATCCAATATTTTAAATTACAGTCAACACTGTTGCTAACACCTGCCAATATCTGAGATCAGTGTCTTCCGAGAGATCATATTATGTGCGCACTCTTTTCACCAGACAGGTGCCTGCAACGCTCTAGAACCAAATCTAATGCCTCAGAGAGACTTTTTGTTAGGAAGTTCATCTCCTTATTCACCAGATTATGTCTACACATGATGTGTGCTACTACGTTCAGAACGTTGACTGACATAGTACAATAAGAAGAGAATTTAGGGGAGGGGGTGGGGTAGCAGGGGATGGGCGACAGTTGGAGGAAATACAATGTCACTGTAACTTGTAAGACGTTCTAGCTGCTCCCTCCCACCCCGTTTTTATTTAAAAACAAATGGAACTCCATATTTTTTTGTATTGCTTTTGAAACAGATGACAAGCATCTGAACACTCCTAGTCACACACGGTCACTCTGGTTGTTTTCAGCTTGGTTTCTGTTCTTCCTGCCCACTGTCCTGAAATACTAATAGCTTACTAAATATGCTACTAGAGATCTATCCGCCAGTATTCTCTACGGGGAAGCTCAATTTGAATGGTGTACATACACGCAATTACAAGATTCAGTACTTTATTGAAAACTGCAAGATAGAAATATATACAGTTTCTTTCCAATCTCTTGGAATGAGATGGGTCATTAGTTTTGCTATTTCAGTCTAGACTTTAGATAAGATTGGGTGACATTTAAGCTACAGTACACCTTGCTTAACTGCAACTCTGCAAGACAAGATCTTATAAAGAAGAGGGTGGGGTTAAACAGCATTGATATTAAAACTTCAGTATTCTGATATCTGAAAAAGCTTGCTATTAAGCTAAATGAACAATTAAGTTGAGTAGATTGCTCCTGACTCGGCTGTAGCAGGAGAGACAGATGTTATCTTGTGTCAGATCTCTTCAAATACTGTATTGATGTTGTAGTCCACATCTCCTGAGTGTCCTCATCTCTGTCTTCATTTGTCAACCTGACTGCCTTTCGTTCATTTTCTACCTTTTAGAGGCCATACACACAGAATGCAGAAAACTTCATAGGTGTAGCAGAATGCTAGTTGATGTGAAGATGCAGTGTGTATGTTTTTTGTGTGTATGTCTTTATGTGCGAAGAGAGATGTTTTCATCTATCATGTGTAAAATCTAACAGTAGTTGATGAACCTAGAACTGCACTTTGGACATGAACTTCGCACCCCTTTGTTGCTTGTACCAAGTATTGTGATATTTAGTTTTTCTTTTACGATTTGTATCATATGAACCAAAACCCCTCATTTATTTTGCTTTGAATATTCAACCAGGGTGATCGAGTCTTACCTGCCTACAGCATTCCGAATTTGTTCGTCCATTCGTTTGTTTTTTTCTGAGTTTTTTTGCGGCATTTTAATGCATGCCTCCAATACAAAAATTGCTGATACAGACGTTTATGTTTTTGAGTATGACTCTTAAATGTGTTCTTTTCTTATGTTACTGCTTCCTAATATCCACCATGTATAGCTCCCCCCTCCCCCCTACATATGGTAGTTGACCTGTAGATTTTGCCACCATACTGATTGGTATCACTGTATTCTGAGAACTGCTTGCAAAGCAACAGTGGGATCAGCCGTTCTTTTTGTTTTCTTCAAGATTGAAGTTTGAAGGAAAATATCTTTTCTCTCCATTCTAATCATCTTCCTTCTAAATATAAGAAAAAAAAAAGATATAAAGTTAAGAATAAATCAGGAAGATACAAGCTGTATTATTAAGGATGACAATGAATTAAGGTAAAATTATTTACAGAATAACGACTGGAAAATGACAAGGCAGTAGAAACCACTTTTGCTTGAAAAAGGTGTGAAAGCTGTGAATAAGAACAAATGTACCTTCTTGCTTGCATAAAGTCTTGATTCTGTTGGTCTGTTCTTTTTTTTTTTCTTTTAATGATATGATATGATATTTGTGTTCACCCTTCTTCCATGTTTTTGAGAAACAAAAGATCTTTCTCTTTCTCTCAGTGCAGCTAGGATTTCAACTGGAAATTTTAACCTATCAACTTAGAAAATAAACGTGTTTCTGGTGTGTGCTCAATACACACATGGTGAAAAAGTGAAATCCAGCGACGGTGTAGATACTCTTAGCTCTTTGCATTTTCCTCAGTACTGGAGAAAACTAAGTAGGATGAGAAGCAATAGAGGAAAAGTCTAAAAGAGTCAGACTCAAAAACACCAAACAAAGCTGTATTATCAATTTTTGTCTTGTAGGAGAGCGCAAGTACATTTGCTCGCTCTGCGAAAAAGGATTCAAGCAACTTTCACATTTGCAACAGCACTTCCGAATTCACACGGGTGAGTGCAACGTTGTCTGTCAGGTAACACTGACGTGTAAATCTTTCTGTTTTTTTTTTTTAGGTTAGACTGCAGGTATACTTGAATGTCTTGTCACTTTTTTGGTGTCAATCGATAAGGAAAATTTTCTCTACAAATAACGGAATGGGTGAAATGGCTGGAGATAGGAGCGTGTAGGTCACATACAAATCTTAGGTGTGTTTCACGTGATACTAGTGATAGGCTGGGAAAGTAACAGACAAAAAACTCTGAGGCTACAAATCTCATGTAAAGACTCCATAGCCATTAGCTATGGCAACCTCTACACCATATGTTCAGCTCTCAGCTTTGATAAGTGCCAGTACTTTTTAGTACATCAATATGTTTCATAAAAAATTACAGACTGGATCAGTTTTACAACTCTTTTAGTATGATGTATGACTGAACATACTTACTCCTAAAAGGATAGTAGAAAATCAAATAGCATTTTTTTTTTAATAAGGAAGTATAGATTAAAGGCAAGATATTGGAATCTGACATAAATAGAGACAGGAGCACTCAGTCTAGACTGATCTGGCTAGTTTTCACTCGTTCTTCCTGTGACCCCTAATCAACACATTGATCTGATAAGAATCTTGCTAAATAGGTCAGTGGGTTAACCATGCCGTACTACGTTTGATCTGAACTCACCAAATTTCAGGCTGGTCATCAGTCTTAACTACACATGGATAACTGAGACAGATTAACTTGTGTGTAAGCAAAAAACACTATTATATATACACTGTTATATCAACATTATTAGCATTACCCTATAAACATAGTTTGCATAATTTGTTAGTTGACACTGTTTCCATTTTAGTCAATTAAGAATTAGTGATGTTTAATTTGTTGAAGAGAAGCAAAAAGACCACCATATGGGTAAAGTAAAAATTAATTCTTACACTTAACATCTTTTCTTTAAAGCTTTAAATAGAAAGATTGAAAGGAGAGTTAAGTTACTGAATAGAATAAAGTGTGATATTTTTTAAGAGAAAATGTGAAATTTGAAGAAAGATTTTGTTCTGATATGACCTGAGCTAATCCTGGCCCTATATTTCTCAGACGAGCGCAAGTACATCTGTTCTTGTTGCGAGCGAGGCTTTAAACAGCTTTCACACCTACAGCAACATTTTAGAATTCATACTGGTGAGTTCTTGGGCCCTTTTCATGTGAACTGTAAAACCCTTTCCATGCACACCCAGTCTCAAAATGATTGAATATGTTGAATTGTCCCCGTCCCTGAAAAAAAAACAACCCTGTTGTTTTGTAAGGACCAAAAGTAATTCATCTTCATGGCAGGGAATGAAATTCAAGAGACCTGGTAATTCAGGGTGGGCAGAAATTATTATTTGTTTGAGTGAGACTTTTGTTTAATAAATTACCAGAGTCAGACCTGCCAACTTTTGCTTTTTCCTCGGAATTTCCAGGTTTTTGTTGAATTTGGAAAATCTCTAAGCAGGATGTCAACAATTTTGTTTGTTGTCATTGTTGATGTTGTGGTTCTGAAAAATTAAATATTAATTTGAAAGCATGGAGAAGTGAACTAAAAAAATCACCTGCCGCATTTTGATTGGTTGTTTCTAAAAATGGATGATGTCCCAGAGAAAACCATAGGTGCTGACATTGATGAGTTCTGTGGAAAGCATCAGCATATGGAAACATTTTTAAAAATCCGTTTTGTGTGTGTATGTGTGTTGTGTGTAAAAAAAATCACCTTTTACCATTTTATGGTGCTGTGGATTGCTGGGTTGGCAGGTCTGCAGGTGTAAATTATCAGTAGTGAGCATGCAGGTAAGAAAATGAAAGCAGGCTCCTGATGTCACGAAGTATACAGTGGTCCAACATGGGTAATGATTGCATGTAAAAAGGGTTTTACTATAGATTGTTTGTCCTGTGTCACAGTTGTAGGTAAGGCTGTCTGCAAAAAAACATCTCATGTTAATAAAAACAACATCTCAAGTTAAACCTTTTTTGTGTTGCCACAGTTTCGTCTTGCCAAATTGTGGTCCATTCTTGCTTCTAATGCTGACTTGCAATGGTTCCTGGTTACTGCCCTATTTGTATAATCAAATTGCTCTAACCAAAATTCGGTAGGGAAAGAGCCATACTAGATCAGCACTGATGCAACTTCCGTGGGTGTACATTTTCTAGTGTGTGTTACAATACTGGATATGCAGATTTGTGCAATCAAACATGATTGTGCAATATTGTATTGTAGTTTGAGGATTTGCTGATCCCCCTCCCCCATAATTATAGGGGTATATCACACGTTGCCTAGGGTTGTCCATTCTGCCCCAGTGCTCCCCTCCCAAAGGTTTAAGTAAGTACCTTTCTTAATGTTTAATCCCAATTCCTTTTTGAGCTTTGTTAAGGAAAAACTCTTAATTAAATCAGCACTGAGGCAAGCACTTCAGGTGTGCTGTTGTACCCCAGGACATGTTCATTGTGTTGTTGGATCTCTAGGCACAGTGCTCGCTTTTATAGGACATTCGATGCCTTTCCATTCAGCACAAAACCTGCTGGTTGACCGGCAGATGAACGAGAGGCTCTGTATAACAAATATACAGGATAGTAAATATTGCTAGGCAGGCATGGTATGCTGTTTTAACTGGCCATTCTCAAATAATAATAGCAAATAAATTTTGCAGATTTTTTTTATTTGTGTGGTTGTTGTTTTTGTTGCTGTAGTGCTTCCAGATTTGTGCTCATGGGTTTTGCTGCAATAACTCTCTATCATGCTTCTTGAGCTGGAAGCTCAAATGCCCTCTTGGATTTGTACTTTGGAGCAGTTGGTCACCAGCTCCATCAAGGACTTCTAGCAGAATATCTTGGTTTAGCCATTGCGGACAACTGTTATACACAATCACCCACAGTGTATTTTTGTTCTTTTTTTTATATTCATATGGCTTTGGTACGTTGGCCACCATTCATAATTATGCCTGCCTTACCTTAGATTAGAAAGAGGTGACGAAGCTTTTCACTTTCCCCTGGCAAGGTGGGCTATATCAAGTAATATGCTCTTTTCGTTTTGACAGTTATTGCTTGAAGTGATGGAGATATAAGGAGTTATATTTACCAGTGTTTTGAACAACATCGTTGTGAATATTTTTTAAAGTGATTTTCAGAACTCTCAGACAACTTAGGAAGTTACCAAATGCTTTGAAAGATTACCTGATACTGTTTGGCATCTTGAAATCCATTTTTATTTGAATCCAATGTTTGTTGGTAAATGCTTTACTGAAATAAGATTTCTCTTAAAACCAATCACAGAACGAGCATGTAGCTGCCTCTTCTAACAAGAAAATAGAGTTGTTGCATTTGATTGAAATCCAGAACATGTTAATCGTTTCCGGAAAACCTACAGTTATTGGATCAACAGCACTGATCAGAATAAAGGACTTATATCAACTAAGTCAGTGGCATTGTCAAGGCAACTTTTACCAAATCTTTACCATACACAGAATGGGCAAATGAGAAATGCACCCTGGTTGTAATCATGAGAGAAAAACTTTTTTTTTTGGGGCCTGTGTAGGTATGATTATATGGAAGGGCCCAAGATCTACTGTCAGGTATTTTTTAAGTGGAATGTAATAATTGAAGTGGATCCTACACGGTTGTCCTCTAGCTGTAGGGAGTTGCTATAGAGAGTCAGTTATTCTTTCACAAGAAGTGTCTATGTAGTCCATTTTCACTTAATGATATTTTGCAATCAGCATCAGCATCTGTAGCGTACCTAGTTTTCTTCCCGACAGGAAATAGCCATGTAGCTTGACTCAGTGTAAATCAATGCCTTTAAATGATGATATATGATATCAAGTAATCAACATCAAAACACCTTAGCCGACATGGCTGTCTTCCAGACTACAAAGGCTTTCAGCAGAAAGTCACAATGTAATTGTATTCCATTTACAGATATTTGATCAACATATTTTTTGTTTGTTTTCAGTATCCCCGTTTTCATTCTTTTCCTTGCCTCCCCTCTCCTTCCCTTTCCCCTACCCCTTTTTTTTTAACCTTCAAAATCTAAAATCCAGTAGTTTGTATGTTTAGCACATGTGCAAGATGTGTCTCACTGACTGATAACTTCAGCACATTATACACAGAAGGCATCTCGTCAATATGAGCTGCCCTCTAAGGCCTTCAGAGCATGCTGAACTGAACATTTTATCCTGGTGCTTTTGCATCATCTGTCTAGTTTGAGTTGCAGTCTTTTGTTAGGGGCAGCCGAAGATCCAAAGCTTAGGGCTACATCTATGGAACAGTTGAACTCCTCATTATTCCAGTCACCATTTCAGTCACTCCATTATGCATTGACTGCATTCACTATCAGCACAAACTTAGCACGGCAAATTTTTGTTTTGATGAACGCGATTGATTTTTTACATTTGCAACATCCATGGAAAAGTGTAGATGAAGTTAAATCTTTAATGGGCTCTTCCATTTATTAGAAATTTGAGTCATCAGTGATAGATTTCCTCCAGGAGGGATAAACCTAAAGAATGACAGCTTAGTTAAAAAAGGTGGCCATAAAAAGGCAAAGACAAAGATATGGCCACATTTGCCACAGACCAACAAAAAGTGGTCATTTATATCTGGATAGAATTTCAAATTCCATTATATGGTAAATGACAACATGTTTGGCATATCAAAGTTCATTCATTGCTGAACATATGGTGTGACAATCTTTTGTGTAGTAGTGAGCCATTATGTAATGTGAGTTAGCATTTTAGCACTGTGACTGGAGTGTAGCACCACACCACCGTCACAGCAGCAGCATTGGTGGTAGCAGTGACTAGTTGGAGGTTTAGAAACTGGAGGTGTTGTTTACAATCATGATGGCCTGCTTCAGTGCTGATTTAGTCATCATAATATAGGTATCATTTTCACAGGAGAGGGAGTCGGTTCTGGAAGGGAGAACAGAGTTCATGCTATGTCCTGGAAATTCCAGGAGCTCTTGGAATTCTCCTGGAATTTGTTTTAGATATACATTGTCCTGGAACTCCCTAGAAATATGGAATTTCATGGAAAATTGTGCTGTTGAAACCTACAAATTTTTTTTGTGGTTGACACGGCCAATAATGTCACAAAACTTTTTATCCCAGTGGGCACAGTTTTACGTCTGGAAAATATTAAAATGTCCTGGAAAACAGTTCCAAAATGGGACATGAGCTCTGGGAGAAGGACTCTGCTTTCACAGTAGCAGACAGTCCCGATAAGAGATCTATAAAGAAAAAGAGTCACATTTAGACATTATAACACACTTATTACAGAATCCACGGGATGCCACAAAACATTTCATACTGAGCTTATTTCTGAAATACAAAGAACTAAAACTTGGAGACAGATTTGCATATGTTTCTTATGAAGTGTTTTCTCAATATGCTTGTTGAAGTATAGTTTTGACAGTAAAATAAACCTCAAAGTGCAGTGCAGTATTTGGCATGTAGCATATTTGGCTATTTGGAGAGGAGGGGTAGGGGGGAGATAGATGTCTTCATCTTCAGGAGAGTTACATGCCAGCGTAAACTTATTGTGAAATTTGTTTCATGTGTATGTCCAGCTTGTCCACGTGAGCTGCAAGACTCACGGCTAGTCTGTTCTGCCTTGTAGAACATATGTTACTCTACTGCATTCCTGCTAGATTTAATATGTACATTTATTTCTGTTCATTCTTGGTATTGTATCACTACACATGTTGTTTGTGATCTTGATGGCACCATTGTCATAAAATGCCTACATTCTGAGAGCATACAGTGCTTGGCTGTGGGGCTGTGGGGCAGTTGAGCCCTTGAGAACAACTGGACTTACTGTACATTCCCAAAGACTGAGCTACAAGATTAGGTGGCTCACTTGGCTTTTGTCATTCAGGAAACATCCATTCGAATAATATCCTCTTTAGTGGATTGGTAAAATAATGTGATGGTATGACCATATCCCTCTCTACTTCCTTCTCCCCTCCCCACAACTCCCAGACAAAGGCTTCTTAAATAGAAATATGAGGTGTCCTTTCAGCTGGATGTGTGGACTAGTTTATTCCGTATTGACTAAAGACCCTAAAGTTTATTAAAATTGAAAAATTTTGAGTCCCGCATTCCTCTGTTCTTCTCCCTCCCCCTCCCTTCCCCCACCTCCTAGTTGATCTCACTAGCTCAACACTGCAGCTTAGGGTCATGTTTACTATGAGATACAGTCAGACTAGTTTAATGGCACTCTGGTTAATCACATCGGCACTTATTTACAACAATTGTTAGGAAAAAAATGCAGAGTGCCTTATTTTCTATACGCAGAAGTCACAAGATAATCGACACTTCTTTAAAATTGCAACTCTTTTTCATTCCCTGAAGAAGTTGTCCTTCTGCAGAATTGTCTGTTCATAGTAACTGTTCTAGGCTAGGATGAATGTTGTTAGCTAGCCAGCTGTATGAGTTAAAGATTAACCCTTATATTTTGTTTTCTGCTTTTGTTTCAGGTGAGCGAAAATATGTTTGTCAGCTTTGCAACCGTGCATTTAAACAAATGACGCATTTACAGCAACATCATAGAATACACACTGGTAATAACTAGCCTTGCTGTAGTCTGCTCCCTTTGACCCTCCTATCCTTAGTCAGTCCTTGATATGTGCATGTTGGATTTTGTTGAGTTTCTATAGTGGCATGAACAAAAATCGAGTATGCATTTTTTTTTTTTTTAAATGTCAGAGTCAATGGCACTTGAGTTTTCTTTATTTTGGGTTTCATTTTTAATTCCTTACTACCATACCCTTATCTTACCTCATAATTACATGTCTATCCATGAACTGCTTTTTTGTATTTAGTAGTCCATAGCATAGAAAGTCTAAGATGAAGTTACAGTTTGGTTTTGAGTGAATGTTTTATAACTATATATCATATACGTTTTATTACCTTTTATCATACATTGAATTATTGTCTCTCAAAATTGCTCATGACTCCAGCCCAAAAAAAAAAAGAAAGAAAAACTGTATTCTCGATTTTTGTTTTTTTCTCCATAGGAGAGCGCAAGTACGTTTGCCAGATATGCAATCGTGCATTTAAGCAAATGACACACTTGCAGCAGCATCATATCATACACACGGGTAAATCAGTCAGTCTTGGCTGCTGTAAACCACTTGCTTTAGCATGGCCTGAATTTTCATGTTTGAGAATTAGAGTTGGTCTAGTCTTCTCGAAAAAAAATGGGAAAGGGGCAAGAGGACACCACCACCTGAGATTAATATTATTCAAGCTGTGGCAGGATCTAGGCTTTTCAGGAAATCAAACATTTTGTTTCAGGCACCAAGCTATCATCCCAGGGAAATTGGCAAATCTTTAGTTGTTCTTGTTAAATATTTGAAAACCCCTGCCATAGTTTGGTCACTGGAAGTCGTCTAGATGTATTTTTGAAGTAGGAGCTACAAATTCAACATGACTGTAACATAGTCAATAACTGTATAATCTTGCCCAGGCTAATACAATCTCCAGTTTACTTTTGCTGAAAGGACATGACAGACGTTAGGACTTTCTTACTGGATTTCTACACCATTTTCTGTAATTCCAGTACTGGGCATTGCTTTATATAAACATATAAGGGAGTGATGTGTATGGAAAACAAAAATAACAACCAAGAAATATGATTAAGCTGTGGTAAAACATTCTAGATAAGGACTGGGGTCAATAAACTGGCTTCAGTTTTCATACAGTTTTGATATTCATAGCAGATACCTAATTATATTTTAAAGTGAGTCCACATCACTGGTTTCAATCAGCTATGGGTTGGAAATTCATTATTAGTTTCATCAGCTGAAATATCACCACAGCCATTTGAGTAGACTCTGCTTAAGGACAAGTCCTGGTAGCATGGGAAACATCTCATTAAAGAAGTCTTGAGTTGTCAGTGACTTTTACATTTTAAACAATGTGTTATTCTGTCGTCTGAAGCTTGTTGACATTAGGTGGTTGTTGGGATAGAGTGGATCTTGATGAAGTGGAGTTGACGTTATGTGTTTATCTCAGGTTCATGATGTTACCTTTACCAAGTGTAGGCTTAGTGAAGGCATTTCCTGATGTCAGTGATGTCATCCTGGGTCTCGCCCAAGGTGTACATGGGTTAGTGCTAGACACAGGGTTAGGAAGGAAAATGCATCTTTGGAGGAGACCTGCGATAATATTCAGGGATCCTTTCTCTTCCCTAATCTGGCTTCTAACAATACGTGAGCTCTTTATGATGCTTTAAACTAAGAAAACCTGATACAAGGCTTTTCTCTTTTGTAGCTTTGGTTTAACCCCCAAAATACCTGTTGAGGCATCTTTTGCTTCATTCTAAATACCATGACAAAGGAACACAGTACTCTTGTCAAAATCAACATAAATGGCGTTACCAAAAAAGACTTTTTGTCCATATTTACAGTGATGATACTAGAGGTGTAAGGAAGACTATTCGGCAAAATTCAGGCTTGCAGTAAATGAAGAGTTAAGGAAAGCATTCTAGTCTGTCTGGGTTTCATGCAGAATCCTCTGTGGTAGTTCCAGGTTTAATCAGGTGAAAAAGGTCACTGCGTGTCAACATCTGGAACTCAAACCCTGTGAATAACATCAATGAAAACTGGTCAGATTTAGCAGTAATAGTTTTGGCATCATGGATCAAACCACATGAGGTGATCTAAAAATAGTTCAGTACATGTGGTAATTCTAAGACCAAGAGGCAGTGCAGTTAGGTTAAATATTGAAAATTAACTATGTGATTAGTTTGACTATACCTTAATAAATAAAACTGGACAGGTCAAGTCACTGGGGTATTTCATTAGCATGAACCAGGTGTGAAAATCATGTACAGCATCAGCTTTTAATGTACATTTGCTCAAGAACACTAGTTCATATCCACTGGCAGAGAGAATATTCAAATGGTAGGACTGCTGTTTGTAACTAATACAGCATCCCATGAACCATTTGCTGCTAAATGTTACTGCAGTACACAGGTAGAACTAGTATTATTAATCAATGACTGTGCCAGAATATGTCTAGACAACATTTAGTAAGAAGCAGAGATAAAGAGCCTGGCTTGGAGAGAGAATCCTACCACTGTTTGATCATTTGCAGTATTCTGTCATGAATGTTTTCTCAGTCGATGCAGTGATCAAGAGTTTTCAGGCTAAGTGAATGCAATTGACTAATGTCATTGTAAACATGTAAAACTTTTGCTTAAACTGCCTTGGTCTTCAGATTTAGTCTAAAACCATAGAAAGATAAAACCATAGTATTAGTCCCGTAGAAATCATTGTCTCATTTAGTAAATGTTGGGCTTTGCTTGATGAAGGTGAATTCAGTGTTGGTATGTCATAATACCATACTAGATGACAAAAGCTGCATTGCTTATGCCTCAAGCTTGAAGAAAGATATTTATCCTTTAGCATTTTTAAGTTGTTGCCAGTTTCACCCTTACTTTTTGAGGCATTTGAGCCTTAGGAAAAAGCACTATAGAAATGAGCTTTATTATTATTTTTATTATTATTTTTACTTTTAGGATTTTTTTTCATTTTAAGATATCTCCAAAACATAAACTCCTGTAACATTGATGCTTTACATATTCTTCAAATTTGTTCCTAGTAACACATTGATACCACTGTTTTTGTTTCACACAAGCAAAGACACAAATAATCAGGTAGCACTTTTTAACTTCTTACCCATTTCGTACAGTGAAAAAATTGAAAACTTCTTTGCAGGCTTCATGAATAAGAAAAGGATTCACAATTTTCATACAGCGATTTATTGACATCTCCTCCTGGACCATCCATGGGTTCTGTTACACACCAGTTTAATGCCCCACAAAGTCATCTGAAGTTAGATAGCCAATAACAAATGCCCGGAAGAGTTAAGATAGGCAGGGTAATTTCTCACTCTTATTCAAACCAAAACAAAATAGGAAATCTAATATAATTTGTTTAACTACAGCAGGGCATTAGTATTTGTAGGCCAGTTTCACCTTACTTTGCCAGCCACTCTGTAAGTGCTTATGAATCCCTTTCACAACAACCAGCATGCAGTCAGACATTATTATGGCGCAAGGACTCACGTGGTCTGTGGCTGTTCTGTTTATGATAACATAAACTGAGTATTTTTATTTGCAAAACAATTATCCGCACTGGATCTAAATAAGTAAAGCAAGAAAACTATAACAATTTAATTTAACAAATTTAATGCACAAATTTTCGGATTGAGTATTTTTACATGTTCATCCCTTCCCTCCCCTTTCTCCCCAAAGGGACCTTATCTATATGATCGATAAATTTCTATTTCAAATTTAATACATTTATATCTGGATATTAAAACATGATACACCTTCAAAAGCAAACTTTGTCAAAGCTTATGTCAGAACTGATACGTGTCCTGGAGACTGTGAGAGCATCCTAGGAGAGCCTGCAGTTCAATTCGTAAAGAACATGAGCTATGAAAGTGTCCCATTATTTTTTAAGTTTATGGAACAGATTACATACTGCAGTGGTGTTTTAACCTGTCTGATTAAATTGGTCCCATGATATGCTTGGAGTAAGACAAGAATAGACTTGTTTATATAATCTGACCAACTTGACAATTTCTATTTTAAAGTTATGACTGGATATTTAGTAAGGTTTCAAGGCATAATTCATCAAATATCATATCAGAATTGGTTCATCAGGGATGGCGGAAGGCCGAAAATTTCCGAAAAACCGATAATCAGTCTTAAAAAAATGCATATTTTAACAAAAGAGAAAATAGAATGAACGATAAAACAATTTCAGTTTTGAACAGAGAGCTGTATTTTGATCAGTGTCAGAAACTTTTGCCAACAGCCGCTGCAATCCCTGGTTCATTTGTTTTGGGAGACTAGTAGACCTGCTTGTAGATCTGCTCTCAGCACAGACTGGACTCCTGCTAATTCACACAGCTGGTTTCAGCAGTTTGACAAAACGTCATAAATACACCTTGTGAGCAAGTGGTTTACAGCAAATGTGTTGTTCCATGTTTTTTGTGTATTACATTGAAGATGTGATCTCTTGTCTTCTTTGTGTGTGTGTTAAGTGAAGATATTGTTTTGTGTCCTTTTCATGTATTACGGTGAAATGTACAGTAATTCTTCCATAACAGAAATCGAGCTTACAGCTGCTATTACATGTCAGTTTGACGAGTTTGATTCGGTTTTGTTTGTACAGTATTCTATTTTGTTCATGAGGAAATAAAAAAGAATTTCCTATAACTATTAATGAAGTTTGTTAACGTGTTTATTTGCATGAAATCTACCATCGCTTGTGAACGAGTTTGCTTCTTTAATGTAGACATAGGCCTGGCAAACTGCTTTACTTTAAAGGTAAAAAGAAAATATGTGATCTCGATTTTTGTCTTTTTCTCTGTAGGAGAGCGCAAGTACGTTTGCCAAGTATGCAATCGTGCATTTAAGCAAATGACTCACTTGCAGCAACATCATAGAATACATACAGGTAAATACAGTGATAGCTGGACTGTGTTCTGACAAACGGATATAAGTGGATATTTCATTATACCCATTGCAAAGTGCTTAGTGATGCTCACCGAGCATTCATCACTTTGCAAGGAGAAAGACAATTTTAGGATAACATGCGCAAATCTGGGGTTCACTTCATGGAAATCAAGAATGCCACCAGGCTTTTGACATCAAAATTTTTCTTGTTGCATTTTTCATAGCAAATAGTTTCATACTCTGACAAAGAAAAATTCCTTTCAGTATCAGTGGGAAGCATGGTTCAAGAGCTTGTGAGAGTCGCGTAACATGAGGATTTCATTATTCAGTGCTCTAACTGACATTTGCCATTTGAATTCTCCACTTCAGTCTGAATAACAGCTTGTTGGCAGTACAATTTCATGAGTCCAAATGTAAGCCAGCAAGGGGCTGGACTGAGATGTCTGCATATCTGGCATATGAAAGATCACATATTAATCACCACTGGTCAAACTGTTGAATTGGTGAGCTGAAGTGTGAGTATTTTGGTGGTATTTAATGTCCACTTGGAAGAAGTCCTCAAAAAGGTTAGAGCACAAAGAACGCCCTTTAGAATCACCAGAAAGATGCAGAATTCTTTGGACATATCAGAGGAGTAGGATTAGAGAAACTGGCCATTTGTGGAAATATTGAGCAACAAGGGACGACAAAGAAAAACATGCACAATGCTTGAACATCTGGACAAATAATGGCAAAATGAATGATATCAAGAGCAGGAGTGATTGAGAAACCGTGATCATCAAGATCTGCTGAGACCAGGTCCTTTAGGGGGAGGGAAGAGGACCATAATGGCCTGTTTCGAAGACCAGCTGGGTCGAGTTTTTCCTTTCTCAAATCATTGACCTTTCCTCCAGGAGGGCCAAGAGTTTGAGGGTGGGTGGTTTTTCTCCTGTC
>JAWQUT010000109.1:293579-346079 GCA_033807755.1 Ellobium chinense
GGGGGTGATTTGATTTATTTACTCCCTTGATTTTTGTTTAGCTACAGTCCAGTATGTATGTTCAAATACAAGGGCTCGATGATGAAATATTAGATACAGTCAAGCATGAATATCTTGAAACCATAAAAATCGAAATGATGGTTCCCAATAAAACTTACAGACTTGGAATTTATTTCTCTATACTAGTACATATGGTTATTGGAAATTTGGCAGACTTGAACCCATTGAGGTGACCCTTATGAATTCAAGTTATCCATGCTCGACTATTTAAAATCATCAATTCCCATACCCCAGACTCTGTTATTATTGTTTATTTGCTCATGACTCTTTCATTTTCCTTCTCATTTACAAACTCATCGACCAGTTATAACCACTGGATTTTTGTCTTTCAAGTTAATGAAATTTCTTTCAGCAATTTTCTTTAAATGTCAAGACTTGTTACTTCATTATTGTTTTGAATGTCAGATTTTTCAGCTGTTAGACTTCCTCTTGTCTTGTTAATCCCTTGAATCTATTGATTTTTCTCATGCATTTGTAAGGAAAATTGGAATCTTCTTTCAAAATTTACACCGTTTCATGTCTGAACATTTAAATAAATTCTCATGTTTGTGTTTAGTATGTGTTAGTAAATCAGTTTCCTTTTTGTGTTGAAACTCTGTTGCTTTCTTTTATATTACGTTTGTTTGTGTTAGGGCTGGAATGCATCACATGAGAAATTTTGCAAGTTTTGTCCAGGTTCATGAACCTAATGAAATCATTTGTCTTTTTTTTTTTTTGAGCTATTATAACCATTTTTATGTCATTTATATTATTCACATTCATTGTGTTGTTTGTATGCAAAGTTCCGAACCTTAGTATGAGAGCCTGTGGCTTATTAAATTTTTTTTGCACAAATGTAGTCATCATAAATCAGTAATATAGTGGGATGTTATGATCTTGTTGCCAAGCTGTGGTCTCAGGCTCTGTTTTTCTATATTAAATTCCCGTTGCAATCTCATATAACTCATGATTTCAATTTTTCAAGTTGGTCTTCCTGAATTCGAGATGATAAGATTCTGCTGCAATCTTCTGACATTTTATCTTGATTTCTAGAGTTCTTTACCGATGCCTGTCTTATGTTTCAAGCAAATTAAACCATTTCTTATGAGAAGTATTTCCATTATGTTCTTTATCGTCTATAAATGACCATGCACACTTTAGGATTTTATCTAATGCCTGAGAGTGGGATTTAAAAATTTCCATCAGCAGAGCAAATTTCCATAAGGATTAATAAAGTTTATGTCTACCGGACCAGACCGGACCGGACCAGATGTATGTTGACTGTTGAAACAGGATTTGTTTTTTTTTTAAAAAGGGGAGAGGGGAAGGAGAGGAGAGGAGTTGCCCAGTCCCTTTGTAAATTCAGGCATTCTAGTCATTGCGTCCCTTGAAATACTGTAGCTATTAATATTATGCTACAATTTCCAAAATGAAAGTGGTTGAATGAATGCTTGAATGGTCGAGAGATGACATTCTTTTACAAATTTTTACAGAGTTGCAGAGATGCCACTTTTTAAAGCAGTTGCCTGAATCCAGGCATTTCATGATCAGCTGCTTTTGATGCTTATTAACTATGACAGTTGACATCAGTCACTCTTTACCACTGCACAGTCTCAAAAAGTTCAGGCAAATTTTTTCAGACTGTAGTAGCATCTCTGTGAGCTGGATCAAATTTTTTGTCAGGAGTTTGGATTGTGGTGTCAGATCACTGTTTGCTCCCATGTCATCTGAAATCCTCTACGTCATTTGACACTGGAGATCTTCCATGGGGTCCGTCAGTCTTGCTGGAATGCATTTTTCTATCAGTGTTTGTGTGTGTGTGTGTGTGAGTGTCTGTGTGTGTGTCTGTGTCTGTCTGTCTCTCTGTCTGTCTGTCATTCTCTCTCTCTCTCTCTCTCTCTCTCTCTCTCTCTCTCTCTCTCTCTCTCTCTCTCCTGTAAACTCCCAATACATAGTATGTGAAATGAAATAATTAAATACGGATAATGAAGAAGGATCTTGTTCTGGAATTTTGAAATTTTTTTTTTTTTTTGCTGCCATCTCTCTGTAACATTGATATATAATATTCCACACTGATGCAAGAATCTTGTCTCTGCATTGTTTTCAAAAAAAAATTTTTTTAGAACTTTTTATGTTTTAAATGGTTTCATGTAGAGTTTATATGCACAATTGTGTTGAAATCTTAAGGCTGTGTGCTGAATGGTTTTGTGGCTGTATATACTTCAAGTTCAGTACATGGGTTGAGAAATAAAATATTTTTCAGGCTGTCCTGTAAAATTTGAAATTTAGTTACAGGAGGAATGGACCACGGCAATGATAATAAAATGTATTTAAAGGGACTGGTTTAGGGCTGCCTGTTGAGTATTGCATTCATTTGGAAAAGAGTTACCCAATTTTTTTTTCACACAGTCTTGACTGGACAGCAAAAATAGGTCCTGTGGAGTATTCTGGCCAGAGTTTTTTTACAAAAAGGGAGGGGGGGCCCAGATTGCAATGCCTCCCTTTATGTGTCCTAAAATTGTGTTGAGGAATGGTCTGTATGAATCCTTAATTTTAGAGGAAATATCAAAATTATAAATTATAGGTAGAATAGTGTGTGCCATCATCCGGTGGATTTTTTCAGCTGCCTTTGTGTTTATTCTTTGACAAGCGTTTGTGGGGTCACTGCTACCAGTAAAATTGTTACTGATCTCTGTTTTGTCAGCTTTCTGGATAGACTGTAGTTTTAATTGAGACAAATATATTTTGAGTAATCATTCTTTTGCAACTGTCCATTTGACTGAAAAAAGTTTATGTACTGAAAAATGACTCAAACAGATACTTTGTTTCTCTGGCCCAGTTTATTACCATGCTGTCTCTAATTCTTAAAAAAGAATCAACCTTTACATGAAGAAGTTTTAAAAACACAGTTCTTTTGTTCTGTTGCTTTTTTTATAATACAGTTCACTTAATTGATAGGGGGAAACAAAAGCAAATTCCTGTTGTTTTTTTTTAATTTTGCTAGCTCTGTGACAAAAATGTTGCTGGGCTGTATCACCTACTGAAACACTTCCTGTCTAACTATCCAGCCAAAATACTCTTCTCAGGTTTATTCTGGCTGTCCAGCCAAAACACTTTTATCCCTTTTCTTTATAGTCTTATTCCATCTTTTTACTAGGCATTCCTAGCGTGAGAAGAAAACTCAAATTTTTAAAGACTTTATTATTTAGTTCTTGGTCTTCCTTTGTTTGGTCCATCTATGTCTGTATGTATACATGTATCCTCTTTTCTGTTCCACTGTAGCTAAGGCTGGAGTTTCTTTGGTTTTTTTTTTTCTATTCTTCTGCCTGAAGTAGTTACCCTGACTTATCATGTGATATTCACTTCCATTTGTCTATCCACCTCCTGTACAGGAGAGAAGCCATACAGATGTAAGTTTGAGAACTGTGAGCGGGCCTTTGCCCAGCTGTCCAACCTGCAGCACCACATGCGCAACCACGATGACCAGGTGAAGAAGGAAGCCACACGCATCCACAAGTGCCAGGTCTGTCATCGCTGCTATACCAATGAGAGCAGTCTCAAGTCACACACATTGAAGGTGAGTCCGAGTTACTGAATTGCACACATTGGAGGTGAGTCAGAGTCGCAGAGTTGCTCACATTGAAGGTGAGTTAGATAGAGTTTCACACACATTGAAGGTGAGTGAGAGTCATAGTCTCACACACAGTGAAGATGAATCAGAGTCACAGAGTATCACTAACACTGAAGGTGAATCAGAATCATAGAATCACACTGATG
Organism: Ellobium chinense; assembly: GCA_033807755.1. Classification (NCBI taxonomy): domain Eukaryota; kingdom Metazoa; phylum Mollusca; class Gastropoda; order Ellobiida; family Ellobiidae; genus Ellobium; species Ellobium chinense. Next base: position 297,396 of record JAWQUT010000109.1, read on the forward strand.
GAGAGTCAGAATCATAGAGTATCACAAACACTGAAGGAGAGTCAGAATGATAGAGTATCCCAAACACTGAAGAAGAGTCAGAATCATAGAATCACACTGAAGGAGAGTCAGACCAATAGAGTCAGATATGCTGAACAGCAGTCACTTACAGGAGATGGGTCACAGAGTCAGGTATTCTGGACAGAGGTCACATACTGAAGGTGAGAGAGAGTTTCGGATGTTTTGAATGTGACTTGCCCACTGAAGATAAAAACATTCAAAATTGAAATGTTTGCATATTCTAAAGGATAATGCTTCGTTGTTCTTTAGCTTTATTTATTTAAAGGTGAGATGGATTGGAAATATATAGCCTACTCTGAGAACAATCAGATTAAAGTTTGGTATTAACAGGTACAGAGATCATTAATGTTTACATGCACTTTTATCTCTGGCTGTGCAAGAAGTATTAAATTTATGGGCATGGGATTCTCTAAGAAAGATGGTGAAAAGATAGGGGTTCCTCAAAAGTGGGATGTTATTCAGCCAGTCTTTCAGATTAACCATAAAACTTGCATAATAGCTAATTGTTTTTCTCACACATTACCTCCATAAAATTGATATAAAATATATTTCTGGATTGATTTGATCTGAAATAAATCATGAGATCATGCAAATATTTTCGTTTTATCATTTTCTGAAATCTGAATTTTGATATAAGGTCACATTTTTTTTATCTTGCTTAACATCACTTTCTCCATGTGACAAGTTTTGTCAGAAACATGCACATATCTCACATAAACTTGATAGAAAGTGAAATCTAAGACAAACTGGAGATGAACCAGCACTGTATGTTTGACATGTCTCTATCATCCCCAGTAGAAATAGTTATCAACTCACACAGTAGTGTATGTGAAGTATTGCCTTGCTAACTTAAAGGCCATCTCTGTTTTTGATTTTTTTATCAGATGCACATCCATATCAAACCCATAGACCAACACCCAGTTCCTGCCCCCAAGAAACGGCGTAAACGTAAAAACAAGGACCTCTACGGGGGTGCCCCCACCATGGTACCGGTGTCCTCCTCAGCAGACGGAACATTCACTGGCAACATACAAGGTATAAAAGCCAGCAGCTCACGACCCCGGAGCCCAACATCCTCAGACGACGATGAGATCATCTTTGTCGGGGAACAGATGTGCCCACCTCGTGTAGACAACTTTGGCGCAGCAGCGGGAGGTCTTGGAGGTCAAGGCCAAATGTTACAGGGTTCAGGTGGCAGAGGTCATGATTTGAGTCACCAGATTCCGTTTTCAGGAATGGGTAATTTCTCACGTGGCGCAGACCCCCTGGCCCTGCTGGCCTCGGCTAATCGATTTACTTTGCAAGATAACATGATGTCTAGCCTTGGAGGGCCTCTCAACTCTTTCTCAGACCAGCTAGCATTCAGAGATGCAGCTCTGCTCAACAGCCGCTTTGGAGATCTGAGGGGAGGCCCGAACCAAGGGGCGGGCTTTGATGACCGTTTCTCATCTGGCAACTTTAATCAGCAGCAGCAACAACCGCAGCGTGACCGTGACGGATTTGGTAATCACAATGACATGAATAATCGTGGTGGCAGTGCAGGTAACACCAATAACAACAGCAGCGCCACTGCTGGTGGTGGTGGTGGAGGAGGTGGTGGCGGTGGTGGTGGTGGTAGTGGTAGCAGCGACAACATGCAGGCTCATAACGGCAATGCCACAGAAAATCGTAACCAGATCCCAGCTCACAATCAAGGCATGCTGCGGGGTCCAGGCATGGGGGGACTGAGTGGGGGAGTTGGGGGCATGATGCACAGTGCAGGCCAAGGAGGTCTTGGGGGTCTCATGAAACAGATCAAGCAAGAGCCCCTGGATTACTTCCCTTCTTCTTGCCATGGAGGTGACCAGTTTGCGGGCATGGGAGTTAGCAGTGGAGGGGGATTTCTGTCCCCCCAGCACATTATTAACTCTCACCTTCGGGGTCAGCTCCCGTCTCTGAATGTGCCCCTCATCCGGGACCACTTCTCCCACAACCAGATGTTGCCACACTCCTCCTCGTCCTCAGCTTCCTCCGCCTCCTCCTCCACCCCTGTCTCCAATGTTGCTCCTTCTTCCACTCCTTCCACCCTGCCCTCCTCCACCCCTTCCTCTTTAGCCTCCCTCCCCCTTCCCCTCACCCACATGGGCCTGTATCACCAGCCCCACTTCCCAGCCCCCCAGAGGATGGGGGGTCTCCATCCCTCACCAGCCTCCACCCCATCAAGTCAGCTGTCAGTAGGAGGAGCTAACCTCCCTAGCAACCTCAGCACACAAGGGGGACGATCTCCTTTGGAGCAGGAGGATTTGCGCTGTTTTTCTCCCCTTCGTAACTGATCTGAATATACAAGACAACCAAAAAAAAATAAATGATAGAGGAGTAAACTACAAACTTGACTGACACAAACATTTGATATGTTGTGAGAATTACACCTAGGAGACAAGCACAAATTGTTGCACTTAATAAACATTCGACTGATGTGTTCTGTTGTGTTGGCGGATACAATATCAACTCCGTCAGATAATTTGGATCTCCGATATCAGTGTTATGTAACCTTCGTAGAATGCCAGGCCAGCATGTAGAGTAGTATTTCAGTGACCTGACTTAAGTGTCCATAGACTGCAGCCTTCGAGAAGTTCACCCCTTGACCAGAAAATTGTCAAAGGAAGTAAGAATCGGGAAGCCAAGGTTTCATCTCTTAGAATCAGGAAGCCACATTTTCACCTATTAGAAGTCAAAGGAAGAAGGGAGGACTACGAACTAAGAGGACCTAGCCTCATACATTAGGACAGTCTCATCTCTACTAACACAGAGAAGATCATCGTCTCCCAGACTGAACAAGCGTTGTGTTGTTATTACAGGTAAAAATTTTAATAATGCTAAAGTCAATGTGAGAGCATTTGTACTTGAAAAACCAAAGTGTGACAGTCAAGCACACATATCTTTACCTCAGTTTTCAGATGTCATATGTTCATTGGTATAATTTTGGAACTCTTTCAAGGTGTACTTGCATTAGTGGTAGGATCAGGGTTAAGAAGGAGCAAGTAACCTAAGGACTCTGTTTTCCCTGATCTTGCTTTTAGCCCTGAGGGGATAGGAGTAAATATGTGTTTCACCGTCTAAAAAAATATATATTTTTAAAAACTTTAAACTGCATACATTTTCCTTTCACTTGACCATATCTGAGGAAAAACTACTTGAATATTGAGATTTTCATCCTGCATGGCACACGATGCCAGTTTTTGTGCTGCATCACATCAAATAGTGAGATAGGATGATAGACGATTGGTCCAGACTGATTGCACATGAGTCTGCACCAATCGTCTGTTAGTTGTTCTCACTTTATGATGTAACGCAGCATGTATAATGGAGATGTGCAAAGGGAAAAAAAAATTCCAAAATTCCTGTGGTGTTTTCTCAGAAATGGTCTGGTACAGGGGAAATGTATGTGGTTTTTTTTAAGTTTTTGAATAAATTATGGGAATGTTTTAGGCTGTGAAGCAAATATCTACCTCTGTTCCATTAGATCTGCTCTTAACTCTAACCAAAGCACACCTTAGAGGGGTGAGGGTCCAGATTACACCAAGTGGACATAGAAAACTTGTAAACTGAGATGACAATATTATGTTACTTCATGTGGTAGTGTTGTAGAAATTAGTAAATTCCTTTCAAGAGACATCCAATGGCTGTACCGTATAGAAGTTCACAGACATCATCTGCTGGTCAGGAAGGGTAGGGATCCGAGTACTGAGTCTCATTTGCCACAGATTAGTGCAGGCTGCTCATATCCTTCATGATGAATACTGGTGTTGCATTTCATGTGATGTTTTAATTAACACTTCATTAGATCTATAGGGAGGTGTGACCAACAGGTCAACCAGACATTAGGTTGACCCACAGTGCAGAACTGTCAAGGATGGGGTGGGACACACATTTAACTTAGTGATGGCAAAAATGTCATATCTTCTAGAGGGGAGAATGATGTGCTGTAGATTTGACATTTCATGGGACAGATTGTCACTTTGATGCTATAGCCATGTCACCAACAATTTTCAAATTTTACCAGATAGCATAAATATTGTTTCAGTTCCTAATGCATGGCCATTCTCATATAAAACTCAAAGAGTTTTTGCGGCACCAAACTGTTTGGTGCACAGTCTTAAGATTTTTAAAATAAAGTGTACTTGTTAAAACTGCATGAAGTCATGCACAAAAAAAAAAAAATGAATAAAAAATTATTTAAAAAATGCGTGGCTGCAAGGTTGTATCATCAAAGTGATGAAATGTAGCAGATTGTGTGACAAACAAAATAAGAGACTAGTTATGACCTCGACATCCATGCTCTGATCAAAACTTGTAAGTGTATTGGAATAGTGAACACACTTTCAAGTTTTTTTCCACGGCACGGACTTTGTTTTGGTGATTTTGAAGTATTAAGGGTCTCAGTGGGAGAGATACTGGTTGTGTCATCACATAAGTAAAGAATGCATTTGTAAATGCTGTGCTTAGAATGGACAAATGACTGCCAAAAATGGTGAGAATAATGCTTTTATAATGTCACAGCAGGTTTGATTTTTCCTTTCTTTTTTAGCTAGGAAACCATAGAAGTTTTGGCCCAGATGGTAGGTCTATACATTGATCAGTTTTTGGTTCCACAAGCACAATTTGTTATCCACCAGTAGCTCAGTGTGTGAGGTCAGTGCCACTTGGTATCCCAGCAACCTTGTAAATGACTACAATGTTTATCTCAAATAAGTCCAGATCAGTATGTATTTATGTCCGGAAAGTCCCAAACTTAAAAGAAAAAAAAAAAGTGTATAACTAGACAAATGAAATATAAATTTTATGAGAATGTGGTTTTGTCCAAAGAGTGCTAAACTCAAAAAAATGTCTAAATGTAGATAAATGAATGAGGTATGAAATTTTAAAATGAGGCATGAAATGTTAAAACCATTCTTAGATTTCCCTGGCCTTAAGGGGATAAGCTTTAAAATGTAGAAGTTAGTGGATGAGAAGTATGCATCTTCATCAAGTCCAGCCTGATATTTAGGGCAGCAAATATCATGGGACTGCATAACACTGACCTGGGACTTCCCAATATTGTAGGTGATGCGATGATGATGATGCTGTAAGTACAAGATGGTTTAACCCTGTAGGAGTTTAGCCAGATTTCTTTGTCTTTGTTAATGTTCTTCAGTAACTTCTAGACTGGCGTTACTAGTCATTAGGACAGTCTCTGCGGTGCTTTGGATCTGACTGAAAAGTTAGGGCATTCAGCTGTTGTGTGGTGAAAGTAGGAAGGGCTAAGCAGATAGTCCATGGCTGAAAAAGAAGCGAGAAACCGAACCTGCTGATGATCTTGAGCTTCTGTAGATGTGGAGTGTGGAAAAATGTGTTTCCGTTGTCACTTATATATTAACATGGACATATGATGGGGCGGGGATTTGGTCCACTGTACAGTCTATTTAACACTGGATACGCTGGATAATCATTGGATTTTGTCTTTACATACGTATGATATACACACACATACTATATCTCCTGCATTTGGTTTTTTTTTTTTTTTTTTTTTTGGTTCGGTAGATTTCAAGCAAAAAAATTTTCATATTGAATATTGCAGTCTTTATTTGTCATTCATAATTTGCTTTGTGAATGTCATACTATGTCATGTCAATGGAGCAATGATAAACCTTGTATTATGTCATAATGTTGCCATGTAGTTAGTGGATTCTTCTGTTCGCCTGAACATCATATGTGGTATTGTTGCTTGATAAACTGACAGAATTGTTTTCCAATTTGCCATAGGCATCAAGAGATTTATTCACACATTAAGAATCATGAGAGATTTTCATACTTAATTAATAATGAATGCTTTGGGAGTTGGATTACGTGAGCAGACATGTGCCCACATCCAGGTGAGTTGCCTGAGTGCTGTTGTGTACATCAGTGGAAGGGCTCCGTCGATGATGAAGATACTGTCCATCTTTCATAAATATTTCCATATATTTTAAGCCCAGCAATAGCCGCAAATCAAGCCAGTTTTCTCAAAACGATGAATGTCCCCTATTTTTTATCACTGTGTATTCGCCGTTTTGCGAAAATTAGGATGAGGTGGTTCAGTGGAGCAAATGTGATGCCACCCTTTCATTTGCTTCCTTCTCCCAGCCAGTGTTTTACCATGTTTCCACAGTTTGATACACGAGTCTTCTCACTTGCCCTGCAACAAGCAACCATCCTGCTTTGCCATATTCTGTACCATACATCTGTCCTCATGTTTTCATTGAGTGAATGGTGATGATGTCCAACTTCAACAGAAAAAAATAAGTGTGTCTGGCAGTTGCACATAACCATAACCACATGCCTCGCTCAGGTGCTCGTCTTTTGTTGCTGGAAGAAGGAGAACTTAAAAAATCAAACTGTTGCTCTAAGGCAGTACCCCGATAAATGCTGGCCTGACCAAAATTCAAGTTTTGACACCTTTGTATTGCCAATAATGTCACACTTGTTGTATCAAAATCCCAGTATGACCCATTGTCAGACTTTTGCACTGAGCAGTTGCAGTGACAGGAAGTAATAAGACTCTAGTTTTTGACCACAGCTAAATAAGTTTTTAACTCCACAGACTGAACTCTTATACATTACACCACAATCACCAATAGATCTTAGTCTCAAAGAATCACTTTGTTAATTGCAATTTTATGATAATGCGACAGCATATACCCTCTCCTGTAAACTGGATTTTAGTGTTTAACAGGATATTGAACCCGGGCATTGAAACATTTTCTGGATTTAAATCACAGTGTGCTGTGATGATAGGAAGATATACTGACCAAGATACAAAAAAGGTATTGTGCAGACAGAAGTCTTGGCTAAAGTAGAGTGTGTTAATCACCCAAAGCAACTGCTAATGAATCAGGATGTTGAACCATGTAAAGCTAGATGAATAAAACTGTATTTGTGACTCAACCAGGTTTTGGTTTGAGTTGCTAGTTTTGTTTAAATATTGGTTTATAGTGGATGATAGGGACAATTTTGCCATTATGCTGATTGCAACTTAACCAATTTGTATGCTGGTGAAACCACTACAGATTTATTAGACTAGTCTTGATACTGTGGTGGTGGTAGGCAGATAAATCAAAGTGTGGGGGATTTCAGCCGCATGATGGCACAGATATGACTGGAGTATGTGGGTATGATTTATGCAATTTTAAAGTATCTGTTGCTTGCGATTTTCCGAGTGAGATAGCCAGAAATATATCCACAACTATCATCTTAATGCCGCCCTTCTTCTTGACGTTGAAAGTTATTTGGTGTCGCAGCACAATATGTTTTATTGGAAAATAGAAATTGTATTCACATTTCACCCACGAAGTTCAGCTGGAGATGTATCTTTCTTCTTAATTTTTATCACAGCTATCCTCTATGGTCAGTTTTATAACTGGAGTTCTGGCTCGTAAATTGCAACATGACAGCAGCAGTGATGAAAGGAACCTCCACAGAGTTTTCACATCACACTGTTTAATACTTCGCTTCCATGGCCTCTTTTGAAGTGTAGCATACTGGAGTTTAATTTGACAATATTGTGTATCCCATAGCCTAATGTGGACATGAAGTCTCTTAATACAAAACTCCAGCATGGTACACAGTATACACAATACCACAAGAAGAGATGCACACAAATCCCAAAGCTATGTCCCAATGTAACTGACTAGAACAGTAGTAATTACAATTTTAATCACATCTTCCAGATTTGCTTCTTCCAGATACCTGCTCATAGGCAGGATAAGGGGATGTGGGAGGGAAGAGGGACAGGGAGGTGGGGGGGAGGGGAGGGGGTCATTAGCAAAATGACTCACTGATAAGTGTTTGCTGAGCTTACAAAACTTGTAAACAAGTTTATTTATGGGTGTGTGTTTTTTTTGTTGTTTTTTTTATATATTTTGTCCTTCCACCAAAAAAAGAAGAAATTATACTTGTTAACAAGCTCATTAGGAATTCACAGGAGGCCCAGAATGTTTCATTTTAAGCATATTGTCTATCCAAATCTGAGCCACTTATCATTTTTAAGGTTGGAAAGTGTTTCAGCAGAGTGCTAATGAAGTATCTTTGTAATAAAAGTGTTTGATGTATTGATACTGCTATACAGAAATCTATCGATTTTGCAGAAGCATTTTTTGTGGGAGATATTGGGAAGGGAAACTTTGAAGTTTGTACTTTTGACAGATGGTTTTGTTAGTAATGCCCTAGTTGGGTAGTGCCAGAATTTGTGGAAATTTCCCTGAGGAACTTAATGTACTTTTGGTTTTTGTGATGGAAATGCGCAAGTAAATGTTACCAAAGTTATTATAGAAACTGTCTGAATCACTTTTGTGGTTCTTAATAATTGGGTTTGTTTTCCCAAACGTTTTGTGTTACATAAGATACCTTTATACAAGACATGGTAAAACAGAAATAATATGCTATTCTCAACAATTTTCATTTTTTGTAAACTCACTGTAATAATTGTGTTTTGTGTTCATTACAAGAAGAAAATCTGGCGGGATTTTCAAGTCTTTCACATTCAGATTACAGACCCATAATAGAATTAAAAATTTATACATTTTTTTTTTTTTGTTTAAGCTTGTATGCAGCTCAAATGTGCAGGGGAGGGCACTGTAATAAATGTGACAGTATTTTTGTACAGAGTTGCGGGGCATGGCATGTTCTTTTGGTGCTAACTGCAAGATTTCTGAATGCAACCACTTTAGCCAACCATAGCATGTGAACAGCTTGCAGGCAGACTGAAAAGGTCAGATTAGATTAAGGCCCCTTCAGTTTTTACTTCTCACCAGGTTATGTGAATTACTCTCAAACTACGAAAGTGTACTGCTGTCTTAACAAAAACAAAAAAATTATTTCGTGATACCGTAAATGAGAAATGGTAGAGGTACTGTGCTAGTCATATAGTAATAACATATTTGGAAGAGCAACCAGTCAATATAGGGAAGTGGTAATGATCAGAGGTGGTCTTGAATCAAGCATTTCGTCTCCGGAATTGTATTTAATTTGACCATATCTATGAGTATGGGCCATGTGGATGTCTTTCCAATCTCAAAATATTTTCCAGGACCTTTTGCAGGCTATGAACTTTTCTACAGGAGAACAGGCTGTATTCATACTATTTGGCATGATAGTTAAAACTGACCCTCATAAGGTCACTGATGTGGCATTAAAGGGCATGGGGAGAGCACTTAATAACACTCACTAATAAAACCCTGCCATTGCATCTGTGCGTCAGGTTTCAGTAACCGTTTGGATACCAACTGATCTAGACCAGTCTGAGCTTCTCTTGGGTGGGGAGTGACAACTGAAACTGTCATCTGCATCACCCATAGAGAGTAGTTAGACTGACTATATCCGGCTTCAGAGCGACAGGGGTTGGAAATTAGTTCCTTTTTGGAAGTCATGATACAACTCTATGGGATTGTGGTAACATAAATAATCTATAATGTAATATGGCGTTCATGCTCTGACTTGACCTTTACCCACTTAAGAAAACCTGCTAGATATAAATGATATAACCCTCATGGTGTGACCTTGACCTAAACTAGGTAACCCTCAGGCCTTGCCTTGACCATGACCTGTCATGCAGTCTTATATTTTGTTGTGTTTTTTTGCTTTGCGGTAAGCATGCACAGAATGTGATTGACTGAAGTGGTTGGAGCAGTAAATCTTGTACAGTTTCCATGCAGCAGGCGGGCTGACCAACATTACATCAACATGGAACTACATCTTCTACTACCAGTACTAATACTACTACAACTACTGCTATGTGTTACTGTACCACACATACCAGAGATGTTGACCGTATTCGTACGTACTTACTCACGTGTTTGCATACTTTATTTACATTACATGGTTCATTATGTTTTACAACAATCATAATCTGTGTTTTCAATGCTAAAAAGCTTGAGCTGCTATACATAGATGTCATAACATGAATGTACATGGCACATACACCTGTTTAATTACGTTGATCTGTTCAACATTATGATAACTTTACATATGTTACTGGCATTTTTGTGAATTATTCTGTGCATAAAAGGAATTGCAATGTGGTTTATTCATGTTTTCTCACCATACACAATGACCTTATTGCTATGCCATATTTTTACAATATTCATGGAGAGCTTGCTTATTGATGGAGACATACAGTGAAATCAAATTTTGTTGTTTCTTTTTTTTTTTTTTGTAATTGTGTAAAATTCTAATATTGTGTGGCTTAATGCTTTTGTACAGCTTATGAACATGGCACAACTGTTTTATATATAGAGGTGGTATATATGCATTGCTTTTGCTGTATTGCNNNCCCCCTCCCCCACCCCCCGCCACAAGCCCCTGTATGATGATATGGATGTATGTGCTTTAAGAAAAGGCATTGTTTTTCAGTTTGTGTTCCAGTTTGCTGCTTCCCTCCCCTTCCTTTCATTTGCTTATGCAGTATACACAGCCGGGTCATTCCTTGGATGTGGCATTGTTCTAGACACATACATGAAAGTTTCAGGTCATATGGCGAGGTTGAAGTCAGAGAGAGATAAGTATTAAATACTTCTTTCATTTCCCTTATAAGGTTATTGCTTTAGCAGCTTGATACTTCATCACTGCCATGTCTGAGTCCTGCCAATATCCATGGAATAGCCCGCTTACCAGGCTGCTGCCCAGAGATGTGTTTAAGAGAAGAAAGATGTCTTGTGTTCAAACAGTTTCCTTTCTTTATCATTGTATTGATGGGGATACATTCTTTTTTTGTCAGAGTACTTTTGGATGTGCAGAAATTACAACTGTGAAAATGTAGTAAGGGTTATTGGTCACATGGGTTAGAGATCACCGTCACATGGGATTGGGGTCATGCAGAATTATGGTACATGTAATAAGTTAAGAGTTTACAGTAGGTAAGGATAGGCTTTCTGTTGGAACTTCCCTCTTTGTTGATCTTGACTCTGTGGTTACAGAATAAAAGTAGATGGGCAGTCAGTAGAGTGCTTACCTGCATCTGGGACAAACAATTCTTGACATCCAATATTCTCAAAGAGCGTAAGTACAGAATGTAGGCTTTATGACATCAAGATTTACAGTATAATGACTTAAGTCTTATTGTCTGGTGTTCATAAGAAAATCCTTAAAATGTTCCTTGGTTCAAAGTCTTTGACAGGCACACACCAAAGGTAAATGACCCAATCTTTCTACCTGCCTCGTGAGTCACTTGCTGCATAATCCTATTTACAGAGCAACGAACTGGAATAAAGACAACCTCCTGGGTGGTGGTAATGACAGAATAGATGCTCTTTAATCTTACAAGTAATGGACGTGTCCTCAGGCCGAAATAATACCTTGTGCATGAACCATTATCTTCTTGGAAAGGTTATAGTAGTCGACAAATGTCTAGTAGCCAATCAAAATGTCGCTATACCATGAATTGAGATATCAGTCTCTGATGGTCATCTGGTATCAAACTTTTGTTTATTGTGGACATCAGGAGTAAAATTATTTGTGTACACATAAATCATTGACGTATGGCTTGGTCAGTAATTGTTGAATAGAATTTGAGTTTTTATGGAACATATTAAATGAATTGTATGGAATGGTCCCAATCATGTCAAACAACCATATCTTAGGCCAGAATAACAATAGATTAAAATTTTGTCCATGTGATGAAAGTACACACACTAAGCTTTTGTGCCATCCTAATAACTTGATTAAGCCAGTGATTTCAGTCTCATTTTGACCAGCTGCAAAATATATTTTCACACTAAACATCCTGAGAAGAAAAACTGATCAGATCATAAGCAGAGTCAGACTAAAAACGCTCAAATTTCTTGATGTGAATATGTAACAGCTGCTCTGGTTTCTGGACACACCAAAGCCGGGTTTCCCCTATCTTCCCATCCCAACATCTTGAGTGATTTATTAATTTCCATGGTTACAAGTAGAGCTAAGAAGATAAAACTTTCGTACACAGAATGTATCAGAGTGAATCTACCTGCATTTGTTATGTGGAAGTATTGCTGTGATAATAAACAGAGAAGTCATAGTGTCTCAAATGCCATAATGTGGCGTTTTTAAGTGTAGGCCTGATGCACAAATATTTTGACAGCATAGCATCTCATTCACAGCCCTCATATTGGCTGTGAATGGTTATCCAAAGCTGTAATCTAGTGTTTGAATCCATTGACCTCATGCATATAGACACTGTGACTGCTTGGTTGGGTCATATCAAAGGAGGGAAGGGAAAAACCCTCATGTTGAGGGGCGTAGATATTAATAGTGTGACCACAGAAAGCAGGTATTTTTCTTAATACTCACACCAACTTGTCTTTAGGAGAGATATAATGTGACCCAGTTCACTCATTCAGTTGTTGCTCAGTTATGTTGAAATGGAAGTTTGGTGGGCAATTTTTTTGGATAACTCTTTGTCTTCTTCTTATTTGGGTTGTGATTAGGGTTCTACATTCTATCACCTCACCTTTTTTTTATAATTCTATTGTACTGAAGGGGAAAACATTGAGTGGGGGAAACAACAACATCTGCTCACTGCAGCCTTTATTGTCAGTGTTCTTGTTAATTTGTGTACCATGGACAATACAGAAAATCATTTGCCGGCTAAAATAAAATGATTTCCCGCAATGAAAATCTTATGCAATCAAGATTTTCTAAGGACTTCCACCTTTATGTTTTCACTTTCAGCATTTCATGTTCAGTTGTGCCAATATTTCTGAGTTGTGAATCATAAGCAGTTGCCAGATGTGCCCCATGTGTGTCCCAGTTGTTTAGTGTTCCCATGAAATGTACAGTGAAAGCTGGTTTCATGAAATAGCAAACCACAATTCTCAATTTACTAGAAGGGCATGAAGATTTCAAGAACAGCTCTTAGTAGTTTTCAGTTTTATACCACAAACTCTGAGAAAACACAGCATTCAATGTCTGGGATGCATGTGGAACCCATATCTAACATCTCTTGATAAAAGGGCTTATGTTAGTTTTTCAGTCAAAATCACTTTCTCATCTTTATGATCTACATGCCAATACTCACCTCTTTAACAAAATATTTTTATGAAACTGTGACTGCCATTAATATAGTCTAGTAATAATATTAGATAAGAATTTTGTAGCGATGAGCTTTATTCAAATAGAATCACTCATTTTTCTCAAAAACAGTTTTGACAAAGGAAAGTCCTTTTGTTGGGAGACATTAAATATGGCCATTCAAGCAGATCTGGAATTTCAAACTGACATGTGACCAATTCTGTGACTTGGTCGAGTTGACAAGAGCATGGATTGAGGTCTGTGAGATGTCTTTGGTAGGCCTGTAGAAGAGTGGCATCTTTCCCTTGGCTATTGCAAAACTTAATTTTGTCAAAGTATTCTGTGAGATAACACACCTTATAAGGCCCACCCATTGCATATGTAAGTATGCTGGGACATGTCATGTTGCTCTGGATGTATCTAGGCAGAACAGTTGTTAATATCCATAACTTTAAAGTTGTAGATGATAAAATGGATGAGAATTTCAGGTCATCTGCTTTGTTATTCACATGGGGTCTCAGAACTCAAAGCTGAAACCTTAGGATGTCATTATTTACTTGACGGTTGTTTACACATGTTTGATTTTGTTATGTTTTATTGAAGGGATGGGGAGAATCAGCTTTTAGCTTCATCAGCTGCGTTGGGGCAGGATGCAAATAAGAAAAATCTCACGGCAGGCCCTGTTGGCCTTCTGAACTATTGTTTACTTTCTCACTTAAGCTATGCTGTATGCTTTGTGCACGTCTGGTGTTTCTTTTATGTTCGTCTATTATTATTATTACATCTACTTTTCTACTGACTTGCTTAGAAAAGAAAGCAATCTCATTCAAACTGTGCCATCAGAAACTTTTACAATGTTATATTTTTCTAATGTTTACAGCGTTCGATGTTAGAGGGCTTGTTATTTTCTCCGCTCCCCTCCTTCCCTCCCCATTTTGTTGCCTGTTATGTTTATGTGTCAATAGCACTGGCCAGTGATGGCAAAGGAAACAGTGTGTTCCTAAATGATTTGCTTGTACTGTTTATGTTTTCATATCTTATGCTCTATTATAGCAAGGTTGGTGAAGCAGTGTTTCCATCAGAACAGGTTGTTTTTTTTTCTGTTTTCATAAATGATGGAATGTGGTAAACCAGTGAGATTTTTTTCAATATTTTTGTCTTACTAAACCAGAAGAGACATGAAAAATGTCTTTTACCCCTTTGTATGTCTTTATGTACCATGTGAGTTCATAATGAGTTAATGTTGCATTGTTATACCAACACTCTTCCTAATTTTGTTAATGAAAACAAGGCATTTTTTTTCTATTTGCTTCTCCGGCAAATTTGTTTTATTTTCATGTACAGTAACTCATTGTTGATTTTGTTAAGTAATATCTTCATTCTCTCCCTTCTCTTCCTGCATATTTTGTCTTTATTGATTTTTACGATTAAATTTCATTTTTATATATTTATTTTTTTCCCCACTGTTTAGACTTGCATTTAAGAAGTTAATGGAACATAACACAAAATTTGAGAGTATTCCATTGTAAAGAAAATGAAACTATATTTTTTATTCTCCTTTGTCTTTGCACCATGCCAGTGCCAGCCGAATTTTGCCAAGAGTTTTAGGGCGTGTGTGATCTGCACCATCAAGTTGCCACGGGGAACTTGAAAAGCATTTTCTTAAAATTGCCTAATCCTCTTTCATTGAAAAATAAATTGGGAATGTATTCAGAGATGCATTTGTCTTTCAAAAATCTTTCAAGATAAAGTTAGCTCGAGAATTTCCTGAAGAGTTGTGACATATTAAAAGTAAGTAAAGATATATTTGTTAAGAGAAGTTAGATCACTTTCTTTCATTTTAAAAGCATTCAGTGTAGACTAACTTCATTAAGTCATACTTCAGTCTTGATCATCTTTGTAGAAAATATTTCGTTATGAAGTAAAGAATCCACAGCTCATGGCAGACTTGGTAGGCTTGTGAGTGTGTTCTTGCATGCCTTGGACAACCTTTGGATCACATCACCTTGTGCAACAGTGTGCCAGAATCAGTGGTCATAAGTATACTGATCCATGGTCTTCCTTCAGGCACCCGTCCCATAAACTGTAATTTCATAAGGTGATGTGATTGCAGACTGTGGGAGATCTTAATCTTAGGGTGACTTGTTGTTACCTCATGACATTCACATTGTAGAATGAAGATCAGCTTTGTGTAGGCAAGCAAATCCCAGAATATACATGTATATGCAAACTAGACATTGCACTGTGTAAGCTGATGATTTGCTCCAACTTTTTATAGACGAAAGAGTCAACTGTTTTAAGTGTTTGATGGTGGCAGAGTCAGTCAGATTTACATATGTTTAGTATAATACATTTCACCTTGTTGGCTAGTGAAAAAGCACAACAGGAAAAAAGAAAAAAAGAATTTGGAAATGAGCAGGGAAGAATCAGTGATATGAAGGCTGAGCTTTCTTGTAGATCAAGGCTGTAGATCTATGCTTACAATTTCCAATTTGAGACTATACTGTTTAGGCTCATTATTCAGTTTTGATTTTTTTTTTCTCCCTTGTTGCTGCTATCCCTTTGTCTTACTTGCTTCAATGATATGTTTTCTCAGTCTATAAATCACTCTTAAGAACATGCACTTTTTACCATGTGCTTAATCCACTTTGTATTTCAGTACTTATTTGTGATACACCTTTCAGTTATTGAAACTAAAAGTTGAACATCTTCACTGAAATGCAACATAGAATCAGCATTCATAAGTTATTGGTTTTAATCTTTTCTTGCTTCCCCATCCTGCTTGCATCTCCTTTTCTTCACATTCCCCCACCCCTCCTTTTCATCACTATCTATCGAGTTTTTTTCGGCTTGATGATCCCTTCAACAAACGTGAGTCTGGATCTGTGAAGGTTGCCATTGCTTGAACAGTATACCATGCCTGTCTTACAATGGATAGATTTGGCTGAGTCATTTTTGCAAATGACCAGTGTGAGACATGTAGGGTTTTGTTTTTGAGGAGGGTGGGGGGAAGAGGGAGGTGGAAAAACCTAGAGAACAGATTAGCATGATTAGATTTTGGGGATGTTTGAGTCTAGATGAGAGCTTGTATAAAAAATTTTCTAGAAGAGGCCCATATTACAAAAAGTTAGGACAACGAAATCTCATACATCAATTAGTTTTTTCCCCATTTGGTAAAATTGTTCAAACTACAGTTATCGACTGGAGCTTGTGTCCAGTGAAACCTGGTTGGGCAATTATTTTCTAGATTTAGTATGGGCTATACGGAGTTCAGGTCTGGAGATGGCATGTGTCCTGAAGTAGTGATAAGGTGGTCTGGTTGTGATTGACTTTAAAACTCCCTATGATTATAATGCTGGAGTAACCACTAAAGTGTTAGGCTTGTTCAGTCATGTCTAGCTGAGATGTTGCTGTGACTGAACAGATCTGTTTGTAGGTCAGACTGTTTGCATGGTTTGACAAATTGTGTGTAAGAAAATAACTTGCAGAGCTCCTTGCACATCTTTACTGTTGGTGACCTTTGTTAAACGCAGACTGTTAAAGTTTTTGGGATCTTCATGGCCTCTTTGCACTGGCAGTGGTATTGTCTTTCTAGACATGAATGCAGTAAAAAATACAGAAGTAAGCAACATCAAACCCAGCCATGCAGACTAAATACATTTCATTATAAGAATGAAATAGCTAGGATTAGCTCAGAGTTCTCCATATGAGTAGGTCGTGTACAAAGAAAGCAAGACTCTTACTGTCTCTAAAATCACCATCTTCGGTACTGTTTGGATTGTCACTTTCTCCTATTACAACATTAACTTTGTAAGAAAACAACTTGGAGGACCGGCTGCTTTCGCAGCGCAACCTAGGCATCATTCTTGGTTCACAACAATGTGTTGAACACTTTGTTTGTGATAAGGAGTTCAACAAGTTTATTTAGTTTAACAAGATACACGCTGTCAGATTTTTGCCCACCTCCATATATTTCAGACTGACAGACAATACCAGTGCCAATCGTGCTACAACACTTTCATCAGTTTCTTTAGTACCTACTTACCACTTCTAGTTCTAGCCAACCCTGTTCCTTCTGTTATCTGAAGTAACACTTCCCATTCACAAAGGATTCGGGAATCAGCTGGTGTTGTAGAAGTAAAACCATGGCCCTGGCATTTTTAACCCTTCCATTCAAGGAGTTTGAACTACACACACATTTTGTTGACTAGAAATCTGTTGATTAATTATTTTTTTGTTTTTATTATTTTAGGCTTGTTTGTTGGATAACAGACGTTGCTGTTTTTGTTGACTTGACACAGCTTTTGTTCAGAGTACCTTTACAACTAATACTTATTACATTTCACATTTGGCTCTGCTACTACATTGACAAGTTGGGTTGTGTACATATATAATACATGATAGCATAACTTTACAACAACAACAAAAAAACACGTAGCTTGATGTGCTGTCCAGGTGTTATATTACATTATTTGCCTACTCGTGCGTTTGTTAGTCATAGTCGACTATTAAAAATATGTCTTTGGAAAAACTGGCCTTGTCTAGCATTGTTTCTTCTCTGTGTTTGTTGTGTTCATGTTTTGCAAATGACTGGGAATTTTGTCTTGCACAAAGAGGATTGCATTTTTGCACATGGACTATATTGTACTGGAGCTGAACTTCAAACTTAGGCAAATTTCAGGATTTTCCCACCTAGTCCTGGCTCTAGGTTTTGGGTTAAGGAAGAAAACGCGATCTTTAATGAAGTGGCAGCCATGACAGCTTATATACTTAAATAAAAATCATGGACTTGGGCATATTAATTAATTAATACTACATGATTGTACTAGTAATGCTATAATTCCAAAATCACTCTCTACCAAAGAGAGATAACTTAGTTTACCACGGCCAGAGTACAGAATGAGTGATTGTCCTTGAATGTTTCCTAAAGCTATTGCAGCCCATTGGATGCAAGGCTAAGTTCAGCTCAAATCTCTCCATTACTATACCCTAATGTGACAGAGGCTGTCAAATCGAAAGTCACTTTCTATGTCACCCCTTGCTGTGTGATAAGAAAGCACATTTCAACAAAAATATGGACAGTGAATAAAGGCACATCACAAGACAAGGGAACATAGGCTCATTGATTTAATTCAGATGATCAACATCACCATTCTTATAAAGAACAAGCCACAAAAATAGAATAAACATCTTTGAAGCATGTCTTGTCATCTCAACTGCTGGCTTAAAAGATGACACTCTGCCCAAGGCTTCACTCTCACCCCGTCACCACAACTAGGGAGGAAATACTGAACTACAGGGCATAAGTTTCATCTTGACACTTTGCTTACCAACCTTAACAAATGTGAATTTCAGATACGCCCCACTCCCCTCCCCCCACCATTACCATATTCATCTTTATTAACTCACTTGACAGAGTTTGAGAGGATTCCTAAATGACTCTAGGACTACCTTAAAACTGTAAACAGCGTTTTTACTTACACTACGCCTGGGTCAAGTCTCTCAACTAATGTGATTAGTGATTTCTGTGCTGTGAAGATTGGTTTCCTGTCCATTGGTTTTGCCAATAGCTGCCCACTCAGTCAATTTCTTTTAGGTTATGTATAATTTAATCTGTGTGAAGTGAAAACAATTGTAGACAATCACACCCCACAAAGCTGGTAAGCAAAGTGTTCAAATATAATATCTCTGTAAAGAGGTGCATGAATTTTTGTATAAGGGAGGTCATTACAAGAAGGAAGCCTACACAGAGTTGGCATGTGGTAACAACAGTCATGCTATCTATAGCACAATAATTCTTACTCCGTTTCAGATCTTCTCTACCTACCACTCATGATAAACATCCTCTCTTTCAATTTGAAAGGCAAAACCAAATCCATTCAAAACCACACTGCCAAAACCTTTGATATCATGCCTGTCTAACAAAAGACACTGAACAAACATATTCCTCTGACATCAGTTAAGCACAATTCCATTCTCAAAATACAGTAACAAATACCTAACACGTTTGTGTATTCCATATCGTTCAGCTAGACTATCCCAAATACAATGGTGCTCTGACAACAAAACCACCCTAAGGAACAGGTTTTTGAGAGTCTGTTACCAGAAATGCCCCCTCCCCCTCCCAAAAAAATGGCAATTGGCACTGGTGAGTATAAATGTGCTAGGCAGGGAACTCTGTTAGGCAATGGTTGCATCATTAGTGTTCCACTGTGGTTAGGTCCTTCAGACATGGCAAAATATGCTAAACATGAAACAGTTATAATTATCCCTTCAATTTCATAAGCCTTTGAGTATATCTTGTACATGTATTTGTATTTCCATACACTTTTGATGAAGTCCTCCACTATTATATCCCATGTACCTAAACTTTTGACTACAAATGCTATGTGAGTTATAAATTATGAAATGCTGTATATGTACAAGTTCTGTAGATTCATGTTCTGCCCTAACCACCTTACCTACCTGATATGCTGACTAGTATATGAGTGTGTATGGGTGTGTGTGTGATGGAAGTTGTGAGCTCATAATACCCTCTTCCAATCAAGCAGTCTGAATTAAAACTTGGTGAATCTCAATGCAGTGTGCATTCTGAATGGTTCGCTACATTACAATACTATGATCTTGTGATCTATCCCGAATATATGAATCAAGTCATGGTTTTGTAGGTATAGCCATGAAATTAAAGTTTGCAAGATTCTCCCATTGCAACAATCAAACTGTGCTAGCTTGGTGGATATTCTCAGGTGATGAGAAATGGGTCAGGAGGGATGTAATGCCAAGAAAATAAAATAAAGTGATGAAGGCAAATAAAACTCTCGTATTCCAACAAAGAGTGAAAACATAATGTATTTTTGCCTTTGAGAGTGGATGGATAAATCATATTGGTGTGTTCAAAATCATGAACTCATGCTGTATGTCACTGTATATCCTCACACATGCAAAAAATAATAAAGTTTAAAGATCCTTTTAAACAAATCTGTTTGTTGCCCTGTCAGGGTGAAAGACTGAGAAAAACCGCTGTGAAAAGAAAGTGACGGGATGCCGACCTCATTTCGTCGCCTTCCACACGAAAGAGCGTATCCCGATTTTTGACGGTTTTGAGTTATCACCACCAGTATGTAGTGCTATCTCAGAACTATGTTCACACGAAACGGCGTATCCCTAGCTGAAATAGTAACGAAGATATAGCATAAAATTCCTAAGGGCTTGAGCTATCAATATGATCGAATCAGACATAAATCGCTCTCCTTAAAAACGTGAAAAACAGGGATATGCCCTTTCGTGTGGAAGGCGACGATTTTCATCTTTCCAGATTTTTATTTATTTTACCAGCCATTAACCAAAGTACAAAAACCTACACCATGATTACGATACCAATGTCTGTTCAAAACTGAAGTTGTTTATTTATTTATTTTTCTTCCTGCATCTCTATTTCAAAATCTGCCATTTTGTGATTTAATTTTGGGCATTTTACCACCCCTGAAGACTTTCACAACTGAAAAATGTTGTACTTTTGTAAGATCTTCATTTTTCAGAGGACCTGCATGAATCATGTATATGGTGAACTCAAACGTGTTCATGATTTCAAACACAGGAATATGATTTTTGCATTCACTTTCAAATGCACTTTGTTGACTATTATAAATGGTTGGTTGACACCAGTAGCCTGCTGTCCAATGACAAAACATGAAGTAACATACAGACAAATAGTGTTTGTACTGTGTTTTGTCATTGCACAGCAGCACAACTTTATGAAGATGCCACCTCACTTTTCAATGAGAGGCAAGTGTTGTCTCAAGGCGAACGGGTCTATCTGACATTTGGCATGTTACTACTATAACATGTCTTTCTTTGGACTTGACTCATACTTAACTTTATCATGTCGCAGGCAGGACCTATCTTCAACATCACCTTCTATCTTTACAGTGTCCAGCGTCATCCCTACACATCAACATAAATAAAATGAAATGAGATTTCTGTCATCCAAAACAGAATTATAAACAACAGACATTAGCAAAATTGGCATAGCAAGGTATTTAAAGGTTTGATCTGTACACTGCAATGCTCTCAGACTCATGGTAAAAAGACACACACACAATGGGCCAATACCACCAGTCACAGACAAGATTAATTTACAGCAGGAACCCAGTCAGAACTCAAACTTTTCTGGCATTTTCCCTCAAAATAATTATCTCTGCCCCTTTCCCATTCTATCCTAAAATTCATGCCAGACACAGGATCTTGTGTATGAATATTAAATACTGAGTAGGGTTAATTTGCTTTGAAGTTCTTTTTTTAGTCTTCAAAGTTAATAAATACCTAGTCCTGGGAAGATGGACAGCATCTCTGGGGTTCAGTCTTGAGAGACCACTAACAAATAATCCAGTTCCTGCCCAGCCAACAGATCCTGTCAGGCAGAACTGAATAAAATGCACATTATATAAATGAAACATAACACTGCATTCAGCTACAATCAACAAATCTGCATGATAAAAAAGGCATGTGTATGTCACTGTTAATACGCCAGCTCACTGGGCTCTTGGCATAACGAGCTGGATCATCCATGCCATATAAAAACATTGCATTATATGCAGTGAGAAATAGGCAGGTTAGCGAGTTCTCCAAATCTTATGTACAACACTGTTGAAGCGCTCAAACAAAAGATAATGTATTTACATTCCATGTACAAACAAAACCCAAGAGAATATAGGATTAGGATATCCCACTCCTTTCTTTCTTTCCCTTGTTCTAATGCCCCCAAGGTTTGACATGACTCACATACCTTGTTTAACTGTGGACACGTCTACAGCCAGCTTCCCCTACCCCTCAGCCCATCTCCCATTGTGTTGATACTTTTAAAAGAATCCACTTTCATTGCATGGAGGGGAAAGGGCATACCCCAACAACTTTGTTATTAACAGAGGTAGCAATTCCTCCTATAAAAGGACAAAGCACTGGTGCGGTGACACACAGTCTGACTGACACCCAATATACACTTGAACACATTAAGTTTATTTAAAAAACCCTTAACACAAAACTAGTGTTACTGTGGAACATTTTACAAGTCTCAGTATGTTCAATTACATCACATGGCCTCCAAAAAATTTTACTAAATTTCAGAGTTTGGTAACTTCAGTAATTCAGATCTTATGCAAATGTTATTTCATACTGCTGTAAATTTCAAATATGAAGCTGCTATGGTTATGTTCCAGCTGAAAAACTAAAAAAGACATGTTTTACAACAGCATGTCCACATAAATCTAAAATCTCATTTCACATCACTCTTTTGACACGTGTTTTTAGTTCTTTTGCTGTGGTTAAAGCAGAGCACCTAGATAAAAGAAATTTACAACAAAAACAGATATCTGTTAATGTGTATGAGTAACAATTATAGTCTAGGTATCTCTTGATGTGCCCAATAACTCTTAACATTATTGGACTTTCAATAAAATAAATTTTGGTGTGGGGATAGGCAACCTGTGACATCTGGAAATACTTACTACGAAATCCTTTACATAAAACTGGTGTTATGGTGAAGCAGTTGCTAAGTCCCAGCTGTGACAATAATGTAGCATATTACTCTCAAATCCATAGTAAAGTTTAGATTGGAACTTTAGTTGGAGAACTGTCACCTCTGTAACGAAGACATCTGATTTTGAGTCTACCCAACCAGTTATCACCTGAGGGGAAGTGCAATGTGTTGCACTATTTCTGAACTCGCATGTCCCTTCAGTACTGAACATCTCATTATCTGGAAATAGTACTATTGTTAAGTCCTTATATGACTTTCAGGATTTACAACAGTATTATTTCCGCGTGGTGATCTTATCCTGACTAACAGGTCCAAGCCACTGACTTCCTTTATTTCTATCAACTCTGATATCCAAAAACCTTCACTTTCCTATCCAATAACCCAAAAATGAGAAGACCGACCAAGAGAGATAATGAATACCGCACCCCTCACTTGGTTCTACCTCTTACAACTCTGAGAACCACTGATACCCAACTCATTATTTTAGATCCCGATCCAACACTTTCTTTTTTTACCTCTACTGTTTGTGCAATAACATTTCGACCAGATTATCTCTTTCCCTGTTCCTTCACATGTGAGCAGCATCATTTCATGGCTGAGAACTCCATATTTGCTTCTTGCTCTGGGTCAGAACCTATTTAAGTCATTCTACTGATTGTTCTTGTTGTTACATGAAGTCATTCTACTGATTGTTCTTGTTGTTACATAACTGTGGATCCTTCTTGCCTTCCTGATAGCTTATAGTTTCTTCCTCTTCTTTACGTCTTCTGACATTTGCCTAAGCAATGATTTTCAGACCATACTTCTCTTCTGGTTTCCCTCTGTCTCCTTGTAAGTTCCTTCAATACGTCTGGTTTTCCCCATTACGTTGCAGTAATGAGGGTCCTCTGTATTTTGTGGTTTATAAAAGAACTGCCAAGACAAAACACAGTTTGACTATTATGTAGTTAAATGATTATACAGTGTTTTGTCATTGTATGGCAGAATTACCAACTTTTCAAAAGGTTAGCACCAGTATAGTATGTGCTTCCACTGCTTTATGAAGTGACTGTGAGACATGGACTCAATGACTGACAGGTTGTCATTTTAAGAATTTGTTCCCATTTTTCAAAGTGATAAGCCTGTTTCTGACTCCTAGCAATGGCTTTCAACATTCTGCTGGTAAGGCTCTTCCCTCCTTTTCAAGAGACTGCAATGACTCCAGCAGAAAATGTATCCCTTCGAGCACAAATACAGTGAAATTTCGATATCAAGTATTCATTTAATAAGTATAGCTTGTTTTATTAAGAATGAATTTCACATGCACAGATTCCTTATTCTTCTATCATTTCATTATTGAGGCAGACCTGAACATTAAGCATACCTCAATAATAAGTGTACTTTTTTCAAGCTCCAGAGCATACTTTATGTCAATGTTCTGTATTAGTCACGGTCAAAATTCTCTCATACAAACTTTTCAGACAGAAATTTTTGTCTCCATACTAGTGCTTTCCGCATCCCTCAAAATTTGGCAAATTCAGATAAAATGAAAAGGTCAAAGAATTTTAGTTATCATATTTTGGTTGTTTTGCAAAACCAGTAACAAGTTATTGAAATAGTTATGATGGTCATAGGTTATCTATCTACAGGCATAATTCTCACCTGTGTCTGGTTTCATTGTTTCACACACTGGGGGTTAAGAGGAGAATTGAGTAAGAGCTTAGGATCAACAGAATATTTTACATGTTGATGTACCATGTATTGTCACTTGGGAGCAACACCTCAATAAACACCAAAATCCAAATTGTACTGGAGAGGAAATAAAATTGCCTCATTTTTGTAAAATTGCACTTAGCTCAGTGGTTCTTTGGCGGCTACACCATAGTATAATGTATAATTGAGTTCAGTCTGTTGGAACTTATGAGCAACAGTTAAAAAAAATGAAGTTTTATCAGTTTTACTCACTAACTTTGCTTGGTGCATAAGTCTGCATTGGCTCATATGGAGAAAAGCACTAGTTTTGTCATTTGTGAAATTTTTGATGTGCCTAAACCAGTGCATGAAATATTTTGATATGTGCTCTTATCTGTTAATTATACAAAGAAATATTTTGCAGCTTCCTATTACACCATGATTCTGTTGAAATTAGACTACTGAGATTTTGATGCAATATCTGGGATGACATTCAACTTTTCATAAAATTCTCTGAAACTTTTGCGGAGTCGTGGGAATTTATGAAGACTTGGTGTCTCTAATCTGAAACTTCTATTTTCATCCAGCAAAATCATGTTTAACTCTACATAAAGCTATCTTTAACCCAAGTAGTGGCAGGAGTTTTTTTCTAAGTGGCAAGGTATATTTTGCTCAAAATGACGGGTGGTAGGAAAAAACTTCATTAAAAATTCAAGTTTAATTATAAAGGTACAAAACTATATATCATTGGAAAGATAATTGGACACACAACTTGAAAAAACAATTTATGAAAGCATAGGTTATATTTTTTTGGGTCACGTCTTTGAAAAATAAAAATGGCTGCTGGTGGCGCAAAAAATTATTTTCAGGAGGTGCACAGAAATCCAAGTATTTTTAGAGTATATGCAATTTTAACACAACTATCTTGTGCACAAATCTATTATCTTTCCAGAAATGTATAGTTTTGCTTATATATTTTGACGTACATTTTTTCTGTGGTCATTTCTTTGACCAACAGTATGGTTTATGATGTAATAGTAAAAAAATACGAAATCAACTGAAATGTCACAAAAATGTTGCTCCAGCGAAGAAAACAAGCTTAGACGAGCTCTCCAATGTAAGATCATCACTTCTAGTCCAAATAAAGGTCAAGGGACTAGGAGAAATAACTCAAAAAATGGGACGGCGATATAGCTGATCTAATCGGCATTGCCACTTGCTCACATGGTTTATCGCCGATTTAATCGGCGATTGCCACTATTAGGGTTAACAATAAAGAAATAAAGCTATCTCCTAAAAAAATGAAGGCGTATAAATTTACTACATAATTATACAGGAAAAAAATCGAAAGCAGACTTGTCAACTCCTAATTATCAAGGATCAGGCAGCAGATGAGGCTGTTTGAATAAAACTCATCACATAGTTTGAATCTTCTGCTTAGTCATTCAAACATATTCTTCGTCAATGTCAGAAATTAACTGTAAACAGAAAGGGTAGGACAAGCTGCTTTAATACCTTTTTTCTCCAAATTCTTGGGTTGTGATCTGATTAGAGAAAGCTTCAATTGGAAAGTCCCTTGATAATACTAGGATGGCTATGAAAGAGTTTGCTGCTTAGATCTCTTGCTTTCATTCGTAATCAGACTATCTCCGCAAATTAACATGGATCTATGTGTTCTGTGAAGTTGACCAGCCTAACCCATACGCCACCTGAGAAAGACAAGCAAGAACGACAGGCGATTAGCCAGTCTTAGTGCTACCAAAGTTAGGCCTACAGGGCAATTCTCCGCAGAAGAAAGCGTGCATTGAAAAGCATAACACCAAATTTGTGTGTCTTGTATGGTTTCCGTTCTCTAAATGAGTTTTCAAAACCAAGATAACCACTTCCATGACAGTTTGGAATTTACAGAAAGCATTTACTAGGGCCGGAAGTGACCTTTTCTTAATTCTACTCTGACTATCCAAACATCAGCTGTACTGAAATGCCTGTATCTATTGTGAATGTTGATCTATCCATATGACGACCGTACCGAAACTTCCCAAAAAATTTTCGAAGCTAGAGAATTTCCTTTTTCTGAGACTCATTATGGGTTCTCGCATGACATCAGACTGCAATCTCGGAGCCGCCGACATTCTCGGATTTCCGAGAATTCTTGGTAGAGTGTCATCCAGGAACATGCCAACATTACTAGCAATCCAAAGGCTCAAAACCAGGTTGTGACCCAGGTGGAATTTATCTGAGTATTGCATCCAAGCAACAATATCTGCTGTTTTTTTCTTTTGTACAGCTGACTGTTAAATTGCAGCCAATTTCAGAATAATTTCTACTGAAACCTTAGGAAAATAAACAGCCACTTGATTGCATCCTCCCCTGAATCACAGTTTTTTCCATATTTAATGGAGTTGCAATTAAGCAGAGTGGGCTGTACAAAAACAGATGGGCAGGCTTGATTTGAATTTTACATGAATGTTACAGAAAACGAGAACACAAAGCCCACAACTTCACTGAGGAGCTTTTCATATTACCAAAAATAAATAGCTTTGCCCTAGACAGTCAGGTTTTGTAGATTGTAGATCTAGAGTTTCAACTATCACACAAACATCAGAATAAATTAATCTTCTGTTTTATCACTTTCCGACAGATGGGACAATTCCGCAAAGAATCAGCACAGATGCCACATGTTGCATGTCCGCACTGGAATACTCGGTTGCGTTGGCGTTCCATACAGATGGGGCAGTTGATAGTGTCTTCTAGTTCCTGCAGTCGTTTCTTGAGGTTGGCTTCCTCTTTCTGAGACGCTGAGCCCTCCTCTGTTCTGATGATTTGGCCATCTGCCAAAGACAAAAGCAAGGATACCCGTTAGCCTCTCCAGGCATTCATTACTGGCTACCTTTGCAGGCCTTCATAGGGCACCAAGTTACCCACACCCTCTATTTTTACTATATAAAATGTGGTGCATGAAAGTACCCACAGATGTCTAAGAGGTTTCCATAAGTCAGCTGACTACATGTAGAGGAAAAGTATGACTCTTTTTCATAACTATGAAGGTTCCCACTTGTCTTTGCTTCCTTCCCATCTTCACAATGAAGAATATGGCTAACTCAGGTACCAACAAATGCCTCCGAAGGTAGGAAAACAGTGCTGCTTGATTCTTTGTGTGTTTGTGCATGTGAAACAAAATCAGCGATGTTTTTCCATAAAATATGAATGTTCTGGGATTCCATGTTTTAGATTTTTAGAAATCAAAAACCAAAATGCACAAAAGAACACTATGAATATCTGAAAGGGCTACTTTTCCGAAATGATACCATGGATTGCTTTAGGAGGGGGAGGGATGTGTTCATGAGCGCCTTGCACTTACCAGGTGTCTTCTTGTACTCTATGAGTTCCTTACACTCTAGGCACTTCCTCATCTTGATACAGCAGTCCACACAGGTCACCTGGTGACCACAGGGGAAAAACCTGACTAGAGGCAGCAGGTTACAGCATGACTCACACTCCCCAAGTCCTGCTTTCACAACTTTCTTCTCCTGCTTCAAGGCACTGCATCAGAGGGAAAAATAACAACAAGTCACACAGAAATCTGGACTTACCACCACCATAAGCTATGCAACAAACTAAAAACCATTAAAAAAAAGGTGGATAATCAGTCTGTTCACTAAAACTGAGGTCATAATATCTCATCCAAAGCTGTTCTGGTGTCTGACAGTTACAACAGAGCATATCACACCACTTGCAATGTCAGGCTTCATGCTGTGACTTACGGGTGAGAGTACTTTTTGGCAGATGACATGAAAAAAAGGAAAAAATTATACAATACACTTCCTTTTTGAATGTCCATCTCTGAACAATCTGCGCTAGAGGCACCTTCCACCCTTCCTAAACCTTGGAAAGGCACTACGCTCAGGTTCTCACCAGTTGGGAAAGATCTGCACATATCATACCATGGTATATTGCTAAAAGTTTAAATCTTGCTCACAGTCAAAACTGGGACACAAAGGCAAAGACAAAGCCCTAACAGCCATTATGTGAGGACACGGAAGGGCCAAAACCATGGTATAATTCCGCAGACGCACAGCCTAACACAAAGGACACATTCAAACTGACACAACAGATAAAAATGTTGTGACAACAAGCACACTGACAAGCTGTAGTAAACAACCAACAGCTGACAAAGCTGTTATACTAGGAGTACTCACAAAGCTGTGGCAAATTGTTTGACCACCTCCTCTACTCTGGGGTCACTGATGATCTCTAGTGGAGTCTTGTTCTGGTGATTTTTCTTCTTGAGATCTGCTCCTTGTTGGGCCAGATAACAAGCTATGGCCGCTCCTGTCTGCTCCTCTTTGTCTCCCAAGCCCAGCTGACTACGAATCTGATAGACAATCATAAACATAAATTATTCAGGGCTACATCCAAATAGGTAAATAGGTATCACTCATCTTGATCCTTTATCGATCTTCAGAACTAAACATGATGCAGCCAGACACATATACTGTCTTCAATCAGAGTGGCTCATCAAAGCTATTGCCATCCCACCTTCTTCCCACATAGTGCATATCCTCACTGTGCTGTGGAAATTGCCTAAATCAGACTAAGGCCATTTTTTAGTTAGGATACTGTGCTGTTTTTGAGATCAAGACCCACATTGCCAAATTAAAAAAAAAAAAAATTTCTTCATATTTCCCAAAACCAACATTTCCCACCTAATTGCAGTTGCTAAGCTATATTTTGTCTTTTTCTTGCTTCGTCACAAAAATTTTTCTTTGAGTTTGGTCAGAATATAGAAAATGACTAAGACGTTGTCGAAGCACAGTGGCAATGCCGCAATATAATATTTTCATTTTTTTCCGGGAGACATAAAATATTGAGTCACTTGCTTCTTGACTCTGTCTCATCAAAAATGTCATCAAGGAAACATCAACAATTTCAATAATCAGACAAACCATAGCACAGTTACTATGCCTGGCGGTAGGACTAATACTCACAGCATCCAGCATGACTGAGCTGTCCTTCTCTGTGGCCACAGTCTGTCTCATTAAGGCCAGGTGTAGGCAGGTGTCTCCGTCTTCATCCATCACATTCACATTAGCCCCGGCACTCACCAAAAGCTCAATGATAGATGTATGACCCTGGGAGACAGCCAGCAGCAGTGGGGTCTGCTGACGGTTGTTACGGATCTCAATATCTGCCCCATGCTGGAAGAAGCAAATAATCAAAGATTTACTGCTGTGATATTTGGAAAAACACTGACAACATTGCCAACAAAGTGATGAAGAAATGTAAAATCATGGTTCGTAGATTAACAATGACATATTTCATGGATTTCTACCTGCTCACAAATGAAAAGTCCACTTTGGGAGGGTCCCAGATTTCATCACATGGACAAGAAACACTTGTATACTAAGGTCACAATGTGGCTGCCAAATTAAAAAAAAAACATCTGAAGCCACAGGAGAACGTGCCAGACAGAGCCTTAAAGGATCTTCTCTGAATATTTACTTACTCGCAGTAGGGTGGCTGCAACATCCTTGTGTCCATTCAGTGCCGCCAGATGAAGTGATGAGAATCCATCATCTTTCTTTATGTCAACAATTTGTGGGCATTTCTGTAGGATCTTTTCTGTGGCACTGAAATCAAAGAAGATATGAAATTTGCATTCACTTGCATAATGAGGAGAAATGACATCTAAAGGCATTCTCATTCTCACAAAAGAATTCTCAGACAGTGTCATCCACCAAGAGCCCAAAATGGATAAACTGAGTCAACTGTATTTTTCATGTCCATTGGTTTGACACAAAAAGAAAGTGAAATATTTGTGCAAAATCTGTAGTATAGAGAAAAAATACCAACAAAGATGGTAACAGAGTTACCACAGACTGGTAACACTTTTTTTCCACTGTATTTCTAAGTGGTTCAACTTCATTTCAATGATTATACAGTAGGTAGAAACATCACACGAAAATTTGTTGTTGTGTGTAATTTATCTATAACTTGGCAAGATCTTTTTCACTCTGGTTGCAACACAAGAAAGTACTGAAGAACTCTATTAAATATGGAACTGAAGGGACTGGCCAAATCATCTCTGATGAAATGAATTTTGTGTTATCTGTTTATAGTACAATATAAAAAGAAATGTCAAACAGTATAGTTTCTAGATGATGGCTTCTACGGCCTTGACTGATTATAATGTTGTGCGTTATCGGGAATTAATTGATGCAATATTCACCTAATCTCCGTGCACCAGACCACCAATAGACAAGAGGAAGGGAAACTGTTACTTCTCTTTGTCTCTGTTTTTCTTTTTTGTCAGCTCATCACTTATCATGTTACCAAAGGTTTCCATAAACTCATTAATGGGTGAATCATAAAACTTTACTATGAATAAAGAAAGCCTCTGGGGGAATTTTCTTCTCTGTCAGGTTAATGGAGATTTCAGAGAAAGCACTGTCATGTTAAGCGAGTTCTACTGTAGTTCCAAACCAAATGATGAACCACTGCTGGCCCACTTTTCTGAAGTTTCTTTGATTTTCTTTCATTTGCTGGACATTCATTCTGATCCCAAAGTATTTTCAAGTTCGGAAACACCAATGGCAATAAACATTTTTCATGATTTTCCAGACTTTCCAAGTCCACGGCAACCCCACAAAAAGTGTGAAAACAAGGAATTGACCTTATCACCCATTTTTGATTTTCAGTCTTAAATTTATTACTCACAAGACATTCCCTTTGAGGGCAGCATGATGGAGCACATTGAAGCCTCTCTTGTTCTTGTGGGTGAAGTCAATACTGTCATAGTTGACTAGCAACTCAATGATGGATTGGTTTTCTTTTCCAATGGCGTCGTGCAAGGCTGTGTCCCCATAAGAGTCCTGCCATCAAGCAAGATTTGTTTTAAACTCTTTCTAACTATGATCTAAATTGTGAGCTCACAAGACACCTCAATGATTTAACAGCATGTATTCCCAGAATGACCACCATATTTCTCCCCCAAGCAAGCTTTATTAATAAGAATAACAGAGGAATTGTCTTTGCTATCAGCAACATCAAGATAGGCCTATGTATTGTCAATAATGATGTCACTCCATTCATATGTCTAACAAATTGTTACTTAATGTTTATGGAATTGCACTGTTGTTATGAAGGGAGATTATTATATACACTGACAGAATTACTGGGTGCAATAGAATTCATAGGCATAACATTCACTCCCAGTGCTTCAAAAAATGTGAAAACCTATGGCACTAATTCAAAATAGCGCTTTATTCACAAGTCATTAAATGAAAAAAGGAATCATAATCAATGTTCTGGATGATGAACTGATCTAAGTACTCATTATTCAGCAGACCCTTGCAATGAGTGCTTTGGTCTACACCTGATAGGGGAGCTAAAACTGTAATATGTGAACACTAAGCATATAGACCCCATGCAGATAAGAGAGGAATTAATAAATAAAAACTTTAAGACAATCACTCAATTATAAAAATTTTAGGTGGGGGTTACAATTCTGCTATGTAAGAAATATTTAGTGCCCCACAAGCAACGACTTATTGCAAGTAAATCAACATAATGTATGGACAGAGGAATAAGTAAACAAGTGCCATCTTTAGTTTACTTATCAACTACCCTCAGAGTTCACTGACTATTGGACCGAAAATATACTTACCAGAGAAACTCAACTGATCTCTGCCTTGTCAGCTGTGAGCGGATTTCTATAGGTCTCTATCTTTCCATCTCTATATCCTATGTACATGATTCCCTAAATCCAAACATGTCCCCGAGAATGAAGATGGCATTTCTGATCCGACTCCTACCTGGATATTAACATTACAAGCCCAGTGTAGCAAGACCTTGACACACTCCTGGTGTTGTTTGTTGACGGCCACATGTAGAGTGCTACACCCTCCATTGTTCAATGAGTCTATCTTAGCTCCTTTCGTCAGCAGTATCTTCATAACCTCAGGTTGGTTGCTAAGGAATATATATACTATAACTTATCAAGATGAAGGGAAAATGCGTTCTTCATCAAATGTTTAAAAGTTGGACATAAATTCCATACTGAATATAGAAAATTTCAGCTGAGTGCCATGTCAGTTGCGCTGATTTCTGTAAAGTTTTGATGTCACAGCAACCAGTTTTGGTTTATATTGAAGGGATAAATCAACATCCATTGGAAACAACCAAAATTAGTTGCTGTAAAGTCAAACCTGCACAAAAATTTGTGTAACTGACGTGGTATTCAACTGGAATTACCCTCATGGAATGCCTGGGCTCCTCTGACTATGAAACAGATTTATCAGATATGTATCACTGGCTAATTGTGGAAAAGGAGGAACTAGCCAGATATGAACCTGACTTTCAACGAAAGGTTGCCTCTATGACAGCTACGATTCTAAACTCCACAATATCCCAAACACTTATTTTTACCAGCCGTGCAATTGGATTGGTGGGGATTAAACTCCCTATTTGGTTTTAGGCAATGGCAATATTGGTGCATCAATCAAAAACATTTTAACAGATTACGGTGTTAAATTCAGACCTGAAAGCAAATGTTGAACTCACCCGAAGGCAGAGTAGTGCAAGGCTGTGTCACCATCCTCATCCTTCACCTCTAGACTTGCCCTGGATGACAGCAAAAGCTGGACAATGTCCTTGTGACCTTGATGACTGGCCACTTGCAGTGCTGTCTTACCAGAACTCTGCTGGTCAACCTGCAGACAGATGAACACAAAGTTTATTCTGCAAGCAAGCTCTGAAAATATCTGATCACCTCAAGTGTCATGTGTCCATTTGGTACAATCCGGCCTGAGATCCTGAATTTCTAAGGAGAAGGGCAATTAAAAATGTGTATGTCTGCCTCCTGTTTCTGTGTGTGATTATGTATTTAATTCATATTTTACTACTGTTAAGGGGACAATTTTTTTCTGTAGAGATCTAATATAAATGTCCTCTTTAAGACTAAATATCTCAGAAAATGCAGGTTTTAAAGGCTGGACAATTTAAGATGCTTCAGCTTCTCAGGGCTTTTGGCCCCCAGTTTCCCCACCAGGGCACTGTCCCTGGACTTCATGAGCCCAGATCCCCAAAATTTCCAGTCATTTTGGGTAACGCTGGGGGTTTGGGTTAGGGAAGAGAGTACACCCTGGGGGAAGTCCCTGACCATTATCTCGGGATTCTTTCTCTTCTGTAACTTTTCTCCTAACCCTAACTAAATGGAGAATCCCAGGCTCATACCAAATGGATCTACAACACTTATAATCTGGGATGACAATTTATATGGCATTGAAGGAGTGGTACTATGCCAAAGCACATAACCATCTACAAACAGAATCTCATCACCTTAGAGCTCATATTCAATAATTCCTCACCTGCTCTACATTTCTATATTAAATTTACCTAATCAACCTGCATACCTCACTGTTTTGAATTTCTGAGCCAGCCCTCCAAATTCATCCTCATAAGCTTTACTTTATCCGTAAATGGCCTAAATGATTGTTACTCAATACACCCGTCATGGCAGCGAGTTTGTGACTATTTCTTACAGTACATTTTTGTAAAACCGTTGCCAGTTAAGAGTCCCATATATCTTAGGCAGCAGAGTTTCCCTTTCCTTAGGCAGACTTGGACATTTGAAAGGATGTGGTCAATTGGGTCTGCACACAGATCTATGCTCTGGATTGATTCTGTTCTAGTGGTAATTGACCTTATGTGACCAGGTTGAAAAATGCAACTTCTGATACTGAATCATTAGAAAGGTCAATTTCATTGACAAAGTGAAGGGAAAGACAGGAAGAAATATATCTAAGGAGAGATAGGAGTAGGACACCATAAAAAGGTTCAGCAGGAAGAAAAGACAAAATAACGAACTGTACAGATATTTGTGTGGCCAAGTCTCCTGCAGATTTATCATGAATGAAAAAGGAGTGGTGCAATATTGCTGGAGGCAGCATTACCTTATCTGGGTATTTGATAAGAATATCTTTGACCACTTCCACATGGCCCTGAGCCGCCTCCCTAACCAGTCTGTCTGGACCAGTCTCCTGACCATGTGATGACCGCAGCTCAGCTAGTTGCTCTAGGATGGATGTGAAGGCAGCTGAAACAAAGGGCACACATTGTCATCGTCATTATTATTATCATCTAAGTATTTAGCCTGTGTCCATAACTTCCTAACACATTTCCATTTATTATCGCTCACTCTCTCCTTGCTTTTTCACTATCCTGACCCATCCATCATTTCATGCATAATGAAACATCTGCATGTAACACCTGTAACCTGGGAAAGGTATCTGATGCAATCTGATGACATTTACAAGCCAGACAAATACCCAGAACACTGCTTTAGCTGGTGTGTTCAGAAAATAACAAGAAAGTGTCAGGAAATGATTGTGTGTTGATATGAAATGCAAAAAGACAGAACCATGTGAATCTCAGATTATTCTCAACTGAAAACAGTGTCTCATGAAAGTTTACATGTGCTGGTATGTGCCCCTGCTCTTACGCCTGTGGGTGATAAAATGCTGACTTACAAATTCATACACTTTGCAGTAACAATGGTTAGATACAGAAATGAATCCCCTAAGTAAAAACATCCAGATGCCATTTTCCTGTTACAAAAGTTTACCCATAGCCAAGCTAAAGAGATAATTCTGTCTTTGCTTTTTTTTCCCATTAGCACAGTTCTGAGGCATTCAAGAGCCACATCGTGGGAATTGATCATTACAAATTACTGTTACTTTCTTTGAATTTTTATGCCTAAACCATGACCCATCAAACACCCAAAAGGCATAACTACGAATAACAACACCTCTTTTGTGAATTACTGACTGTATTCTATGGCCTCTTTGTGGCATTCTTGATGTTACAAATTTGAATTTTAACTTTTTTTATACCGATGTAGACTTTTCTGCATCCCAGTCTCTAACACTGTCAGTCTTATACTCTGTCCTATCAGTGACTCACAGTACACAACATAAACGTATATTCATGTACTCACGCATAGCAGCTCTTTGGTCATGTGTTGAGCCAAGTGTGTTGTTCATATCCTCTGCACCATGGGGCACCAGTGTGCAACACATGGGGTTAAATGTCCACTCCTGATTTGCGACTAGTACCCGCAAGTCTCCGTCAGTATACACCTTTTTCACTACTCCAACCTTCCCAAGGGTCTGGCAGGAAAAAAAAAGAAATCATCCTGTGAAGCCCATGCTAGACGGGTGCATGGGTAAGTGGGTGGGTGGATGGATGGAGGAATGGACAGAAAAGTAGATGTATGTATGGATGGATGGACAGAGGGGTGGATGGATGGACAAAGGGGTGGATGGATGACTTGATGAATAGACAGACTGATGGGTGGATAAATAAATGAACATGCAGATAAACAAATGACAGATGGATGGATGAGTCCATGGAGAATAGCTGAGAACTGCATGAACTTAGCCTAACCTGTGCCTGCAAATTTTGTGCCAGCCAATGGGGAAATGACCAAACCTTTCTTAACAGTTTGGGCACCAAGTCGCAATACTACGGCCAGTTTTGTTGTGTACTAGTGTCTCAAAATTGCTGCTAAGCTTTATAAAAAAATTTCATAAGTAAAGTCTTGGGATTGAGCAGATAAGTAACCTGATAAGGTTAGTAATACTAACAGTTTAGAGACGGTGAAGGAATAAAATAAACAAAGATGCATGCAAATAAACTAACAGCACAATGAACAAACCTCTTGTTTGATAAAAACTATAACATGTGAAGATGTTTATGACACACTACACAGCATGAGTCCAAGTAAATGGATATGTTATGAAATTCTAAGTTGGGCAAAATCCAGCAGTAAAGAATACTCACATTCTTCATGACATCAGTCCACTCGCCATGGCCCTCCTGCCATTCTTTCACCTGTTGCAAGTTGTCTGATATTCTCACAAAGTCTTCTGTGTGGAACATGTGAACCTGGGGATAGCAACAAATCACAAGTGTCATCCATTTTTGAGGGTATGACAATTGACTCCATTCAACTGCATCTCCTTGTGGACAAGGAAAATTTTGCAACTCAGAAAAGGTGAGATTACCCACTGACATTATATGGATAATACAACATTATTCTGGTATGTGTCAACAGTTGTGTGGGTATGTGTGAAGGTGTGGTTGCGTGTGTGGTCAGGTAATGTGCATGACCTGAAATGAAATTTATTGTTGAATGTGTATCAACTGTGAACGGAATTTTCCTCGTGAATATTAAAGTTTATCTTATCTTATCTTATCTTATCTTATAAGATATTGCAATTTAGCAGAAGTTTTCAATAGGTGGACTGCTACTAAACATGACCCGTAAACATATGTAGAAACAAAGTCAAAGACTCACTAATTTTTTCAAATTATGGGCATTTCAGCTGCTGTTTCTTCCCAAAGTATGATTATCTCCCTGACTTCCAACAGCAGAATCAGGACTCACCTTTGTAAGAGCATCAGAGTGGAAAGTCCACCGGTTAGCACAACCCTCATATTGAACTCGCACATCACCCCGGTCTGTTATTCTGTGAACTGTGCCCACTTTGTGGATGTACTGCACAAATAAACAGAACATTTGTACTCAGCAATATATGTCATTATACACAGCTCTGTGAGAGCACAATACAATCATATCTTATTGCTCAATTACAAAATATCATAAAGAATTGCCTAAGAAAAGAATATAAGGACTTTTTTCACTGGAAATGTTACTTACTTTAACACTGATGTGATAAAGACTGTCAGTTTCTGATGATCAATGGTTGAAAAAAGTGTCAGAGGTCTTTTAAACATTCTTAGGAACATTCTAAAGACTTAACAACAAATTTGAATGTTATTGATTTTGCAAGACCTCACACCCTGGTTTACAAAAGTGAGGAGTTTTGAGACTTAAAAACAAGGATGAAGCCTGAATTAGTTAAGTTATGTATTTCACGAAAAAAGTTTACAACAACAGACAGAGACAATCTATACCATTTCACGAAAAAAGTTTACAGCAACAGACAGAGACAATCTACCATTAGCAAACAGAACGCTTCATTAGAAAACATACATGTCTCTGCTGCTTGAGAATGTAGATCTTAAAATCAAACATCAACTTACTTCAGCCATGCGTGGGTTCCAGCCTCCATGACCTTCCTGCATCTGCCTCAAAATTTCAGTTTCAAGGTCACAGCGAACCTTGTCCCCGACCTTGAACTGACTAGGAGTGCCTGGCCCCTCTGTTTCTATAAATTCACCTGTGACAAAACAAAGCTTTGTGTAACTATATTTATAAATTTTCAAGATCCTTGGATGTCACATCTGAAGTATTTAATGGGTCACTGACTGCAGACATGCCAGAGAAGAGCTACCTTGTTTCCCTAATATAGGATTTGTGAACATACAATTAATCAGCTATTATGGATCATAAAAATTTAAAAATCTTTGGAAAAGAGCCTGTCGATGTGGCGCACCATACTTATAATTTAGGATATCTCTTTACAGACTGACTATGTTATTCACTTTGCGAGCCAGATACATGCAAGCGTTATGTAACAATCCTTTCTAGGCTTGGGATAGTTGAAGTGCTAATATCATAATCTAAATAGCATTCATTTTCTTTCTTCAGCACTGCCCAAGCACTGTCTATTCAAAATTTCAGTATGAGGAGACTACAGCCTGTCTTGCAGAATTAATCCAACAGTCAGAATGGCAAAAAGCTGATAACATACCTAAGACTGGAAGATGGTCCCTGTAATACGACCCACCACTTGCAGCATGGACGTATTTTAGGTCCACTTTGCCCTTGTGGCCCATACGGTAGACATTTGTGGAACCTGAAGACCATGTGACATGGGCCACACTGCGGCCTGACTCTGAGTCCCAACCTCGGATGTCTGAAACTTTGCCCACTTTACCCTCTCCACCTGCAAAGAGACATTGAAACTGTAAAAGCTCAGCTCTAATCAGCTATGTCTTTGCTACATGACACTCATACAACAAAAAAATATTCCATAGTGTGTGTTTCAGCTTTCACTGACCATGACCATCCACATCTTAAACTTCTGAATTCTCACTTGCTATCTCAGACTTCATTAATAGAATTTCAAAAAAAAAAAAAAGTTCAGGTGTCTAAAATATACTACAACAGATTTATCTTTCTGGACTTCATCTTATCGTTTCTCAAACACAGTGGTGGCCACTCCCACTTTCAAATCATTTAGTGGACAAGCAGGCTTAGTGGCACTAAGAATCTTGTCATCAATAGCTGTTTCCATTCTAAGACCAAGACTTGTGATTTTGGGTTCTTAAGAACTACCTCTTTTTGTTATGACTCTGAATTCACCTGAAATTCATAATTTTGTCATTGGTATGGCATAGGTATGCTATGCTATAGATGTGACACTCACTTCAGGTGCAGATGATCGCCTCATCCTTTAAAATATTCCTGACCATCTGCATCTCAGGTGAGCACCACAACTGTGGTACAGCACAGAACATGAAAGCACTTATGCCCCTATGCTACAAAAAAGTGCCAAAATATTCGTGTGCACAGAAAGTTGTCTTCCTCATCCTCCCGATAAAACCTTCCATCTAATTCAAACACAGTGGAACTAACCATCCTGGTTGGCCCAGTCCCAGTCCGGCCCTCGACACACTCTAGCCCCTGAAAACACACCCAGAGCTTGAACTTTCTGGCCTTGACTGTTGGCACGCTTTGGTACTTTGGTGCTGCAAGAGGAAAATGACAGGAGTAAATAAATCTACATCTGAGCATAACTCAGTAATTCATAAATCATTCAGGTCTGCTGGACGTAACAGTGAACTGATCACACTTTTGTAAGC
Source organism: Ellobium chinense (assembly GCA_033807755.1). Lineage (NCBI taxonomy): Eukaryota > Metazoa > Mollusca > Gastropoda > Ellobiida > Ellobiidae > Ellobium > Ellobium chinense. Next base: position 336,532 of record JAWQUT010000109.1, read on the forward strand.
TACAGACCATAATTATTCTATCAACTTTTCATCTCTTGTGTTATCAAACCCTTTAACAAAGCCTGAAATCATTATTATCATTCTTCAAATTATCTTTGTGACAACTGCAAACAAACAAATAAGCTATCAATAAGACTTTAAGCAAAAAAGAAGGTTAAGTTAAAATCATTCAAACAATTACTTCCAACCACATTCAGCCAGATGCTGTTCACAGAGTGTTCAGAAAACTTTTATTTCTTTTTATATCATTTGACTGATTATCCCCACCGTACCTGAAAGTTGTTGGCAATGCAGTAGAATCCTGTTAACATGAAATGGAAGGAATCAGCCAAATCTTGATGAGTTAAGCCAGTTTTATGTTATCCATTTACAGTACAATATATGGGAAAACAAGTCTTTCATTATACTGCACGCATCAATGTTTAGGCATGTTGTGCTCTTGAGATGTGTGTTATCACAGATTGTTATATTGTCCTGTTGCATATTGTATTTTGCTCATGTGCCACGGCTGTGGTCTGGGCTTATTCGAAATAAACTTGTTAAACTTGTTATATGTTGTTGTTGTTACCTACAACTGATACAATATTTAAAGGGACAGGGATAGCTATCTGCTTCACAGCCTAAAATCCACAGTATTTTTTCATAAATTTTCAACCCCTTACATGTTTCCTTCGCCCAAGCGCTTCTGAGAAAATGCAGCTTGAAAGTCGGGATTTTCACACAATGAGGGTCACCATAACTGGTTGTCCGGTCAGCACAGGAATGAGGTGTAACGTCAAAAAGTGAGAGGCAAGCTAATAGTCCTTATGCAAAGAGAATTATCCTCATGCAATAGCTTTCGTTGGTTTTAAATATTATGCCTTTTCTTCATTTATCGTCGAGAAAAGTATTTTGTTAAACTGTGTGAACAACTGCCCGACTTTAATTGCAGTGCAGTAACTTTAGAAAAGGGAGGATAAATATTTGAGAAGAAGGAACATACGTCTACCTTTGTTGGAGTCACTGTATTAATGTTTGCACTGCCTTTGTATTGTTATCTTCCGTGTAGTTTAGTGAGCTCTCACTGGCCTAAGGTTTTGACAATATAAAATTATAATTTGCTTGAGGAGCACTTTACTTTCAGATAATTTAGATGCCGCCACAGTCGAGTTCTCTGTGCTCAGGAATGGCGCTAGTTGTGTCACTGGTCATAAATCAACCAATGGGTTTTCGAGAGCAAGTCAAAAAGGGGGCACGTTGATGTGAAAATTATTTTGACCTCCTTATTTCGGTCAGAGATGACCATGGGAGCATTTTATAGAATACCCGTAAAAACAATTGTAGTTTTGAAAGAATGAATCTGTCTTCACTATCAGTGAGGAGAATGAGATAGATACTAGTATAGGTTGGGTGGGCACAATTCCAGGGATAAAGAAGGAGAGAGAGAGAGAGGGAAAAAGAGAGAGAGAGAGAAAGACATGGCAAGGCGCAATAGGGTGGTGGGATAAGAATCTGGGAGGAAACACGGGGTAAGAACAAAAAAGCTAGACCTAATGGAATGAGAGAGAGAGCAGCCAAGATGCTTTGATCCCCTGAGTCACTGTTCATTACCTGCCTTCTCGCCTTTTTTCCTTAACAACACAGGTTCTCACTTTCTTTTATTGCTTCTTATCCCTCTCTTTCTCTCTCTCAACCCCAAAGACACTGTAAATGTAATGTCTCCGCTTCACCCCTGTAACTGTGCCCACCATCTATCTCCTCTCTCCTTCTCGCCCTTTCCATCTCGTCCCTGTTGCTCAACATGGCATATCCATGCTAATTGCTATGGTCTATTTCATTTTTTTCTTCGATAGTAAAGACCAGCTCTTTCTTTCCAAACCATAAAAGATTTCACAAGTATTCTCCAAACTACTCCCGTGGTCATTTCTAAGGGTGTCAAACTATTTTCGCGTTGATATGCCAGCTGTTTGACCAGCTCTTCGAAGCATGTTGACTGATTTATGACTAGTGACGCAACTAGCCCCACCCTTGAGCGCAGGAAACGCTGCCTGAGACAATAGTTAACTGTCAATCAAATCCTATCCTGCCTTGTGATGTCTTAATAATCTAAATGTGCTTCTCAGGCAAATGATAAATAGTGTCAGAATTGTAGACCAATAAGAGCTCATTAAACATTACAGGAAAATAAAGGCAGGGACAGGCTTTACAGGCTATGCATAGATTAATAAAACGACTCACTCAGTGCTCAGACTAGTCATACAGGTACTCCTTTTATCCTGCCTTTTCTAAGATTACAGCACTGCGATCAAAGTCGGGCACTTGTTCACAGTCTTCAACAAAAGACTTATTGATCATATATGAAAAAAAGACATAAAATTTAGCACCAAGGAATGTTACTGCATGTGGATAATTCTCTTCGCACAACGACTACTAGCTTGCCTCTCGCTTTTTGATGTCATGTCTTATTCCCATGCTGACTGGACGACCAGTTATGGCGGCCTGCATGGCGTGTAAAAATCCTGACTTTCAAGCTGCATTTGGTCGGAAGCTCTTGGGCGAAGGAAACTTGTAAGGGGGTGAAAATTTATGAAAAATAATGTGGATTTTTAAGGCTGTGAAGCAGATAGCTACCCCTGTTCCTTTAATGTAGTCTCCATTTGCCCAACCACAATGGACAAGGAAAGGAAAACTGCAACAGGAGTGGTTTGTTTCTCTCCTCTCTCTCTCTTTTTTGCCTCTCTTGCTGATGGAACAGCATATCTTTAATCAAATGTTCTTCAAAACATGTTAACAGATAACTGAAGAAAGTATTTTTTTACCATGGATGAAGAGGGACTTAGGATAAAGATTTGCTTTTCATTTGGTTTTCGAGCATTGGTGAGTCAATTAGATGGAAAGCAAGCATGTAAGAATGGGCATGGTAAAATACAGGAAGACTATTGTACTTTGCAGGTAGAACTCTTTACAGTGACAGTGGTAACAACTTACCCCTTAGAGGAGGTGGCATCAAATCTCATGAACGAGTGATTCAAATCATGTTTGTCGTTCATGTAGCACAAAGTGCACAGGTCAAAGTCATGACATTTAGTGCACTTCCAGCGCATCCCTTGAATGCCCTGTGCGGGGCATGCATCACAGATGATGTTGGCGTGTTTGACACCTGAGGAAATGAAGGGTAAAAATGGGATTAAACTACATCTAATCTTGACTTTCAGTTCAACAGATATTTAGCATAACTTGCTTATTCATAATATACTTCGGCTGTGATTAAATGTCATGTCAACAAACCTAATGTGTACAGCGCTAGCTTCAATCATATATATATATGCTTCTTTTTTGATAACAAGAAGTTCAAAATTTCAGACCAAACACAATCACAAGATATCTTGATTTCCTATGCCTGTGATCAAATCTTCCCTTCCTAGAAATGCATGATCCAAAAGTCTACATCTTCATCTGAAATATAATGGCGTGGTAAGGAGTCACATATATATCAGAACTAGGTTCTTCTAATGTTGCCCAGAGCGCCAGGAATATCCACAATGCCACTCACCAACTGTTGCATTGTCAAAGATTCTCAAGTCATAAGCTCCCTGATACCCCACACGATAGTTTGTGCGTGCTCCGGAGTCCCACTGCACTACTACAGTCTTGTCTGGTGATGTCTGACTTCCAGGTCTACCTATTTCCACTACCGTGCCCACATGTCCTTCTCCATTGTCCTGGTTGCCCCATTTCCAGTCTGGTCCACGGACCACCCTCAAGCCAAGCTCCATAGATTTTCCCTCACTAAGAGCAGTCTGAAATGAAATAAAGAATGTTGTTCAATGAGACTGTTCAAACTTGTGAACTTTCACCAATGACACTGTGACTGCCATGTGATAAGATATGCTTCCCTAATGAAATATGGTCACTTTGCTGACTTGCAGCTGTTATCCCTCCAGAATATGGAAGAAGCTGTGGTTATAAGGTATCGGGATTTTATGAGACCATTTTTTGTTATCTTGTTGTGAATTAGTGGAAGTTGGGTTTTAAAGCAGATTACAATAAACAAGGGCTGACTGAACTTTAGTTTCGATGTGGGACGGTCTCAATCACTCTTACTTCATTATTATAGACCACGTTCCAATTACGACTGGCTTGAAAATTCCACTTTTTCTCACTGTCCTGGAGTGTTGCAAATGCTCTGAAAATATGTACTCTTCTGCTTAATTCCCTGCTCTAGATTACTTGAGATAAAAAAGCAGCATCTTTTATAAAAAAAAAATAAAAATATGAGAACAGCACTGTTTACAAAGTATAAAATGTAAGTTTCACACTATTTATGCAAAGAACTCAGGCAACATTATACTGACATCTGTGTCTTGTCTCATCACTAATCTAGGCTTCCCATTTTTCTCCCTGGACAGAATGAGTAACATATCAGATAATCTGGGGCAAAATCCTAGAACTTTCAGAAAGTGTATTTGAGCTATGGTTAGGGGCAGGATGTAAGAAAGAAAGCTTCCTTGAGATAATAGTCCCTAGATTCCATAGCCCCATCTCTCTCTGTTTAAACTTAAAGTCAATGGTAATCTTTCTTCCCTAGGCCTAACCCTAACCCGTAACCGGCTAACCCCCTACCCTAAATTCCAACTGTCTCTCTAATCCTATGTCCAGCACATCTTAGCAGAGTCCCAGGATTCATCCTGATGGGAAAATATACTTTATTTATCATAGTTTTCACGGCGGTAAACAATCAGTTCTCTCTCAAGATAGCACTGCTGTCTTTAGTCTAGTCTATTCATCAAATAGGAACTGTCATGAAAGATGGCAAAACATTCTAATGACAAAAATGTTGCTGTCCTAGACTTTCACCACACTTATCTCAACTTGACTGTCCTTTATTCTTTTGGCTCTGTAATTCTTTCAGCTGCCTTTTTTACTGTCAGCTAGAAACCCTAAATGAGAATAATCACTTGCAACATCAGTGTCTGACAATGCGTCGTTAATCACAGTTAATATTGTCTGTTGACTCAAGGAGTTCCCAAAAATGAGACTGTCGATGAATGATAGACTAGTCTAGTGACTAGACTATCTAAATCTCAAAGTTTAAATTTAAAACAAAAAATAATTCCTCCTTCTTTCGCCAAAACTGATACCTAAATTTAATACAATTCTTACTATCCCTCTCACCGAAGATATTACTCAGTCATGCAAACAATTTATTGTCCCATTGTGTGTATTTTCCGTCGGCCATCTTGGTTCTTTATGTACTGCCAGGATTGAGAGGTCAAGAAAGTCTTTCACTTTGATTTGATGACAACATCATTTGGCTGCTGGTTTGCGGACGATAATCTGGGTAGCATGGATGGATATTTAAAAGGATCATATTCACATAAGGATTAATAAAACAAATTTAAAATATGTATTACAATACATAGCCAGACAACAGTTATGAAAAGTAACTTTAAATGTAGATTTTTTTTTTCTTGATCGTCACGAGCCAACTGGCAATAGGCGTAGAATGAGGAAGGGGAGGCAATCGGGAAGTTTTTGTCTCTTGGAGTTTTGTCCGCAACTGAAGCCCATTTCAATTTTTTTTATTTTATTCGGGAAGGGGCATAGCTGGGCAATGGAACTGAACCAAATCCGGTTGGTGTGAGAAATGAACAAAATGTCTAACGGACTTCAAACCAGGTCTGACATATTACATCCTCGTTTTCAACGGAAGAAAACAAGTTACATGTAAAATCTATGTATAGTTTGTGAGTCAGACTGTCAAATCTGAGATTTGTGTGTTCGATTCCCTGGCCTGGCGGTTTACGTTGCGGTGTCTTAGGGAAAGTCACTTCACTTTCCTTTCCCCACTCAACTCAGGTGTATATGAATATCTGGCTCTATAGCTGGAGGGGACCAGGGCGATGGACCACGGACGACCAGCAATAACTTTGTTATGTATTTCACCTGTAACATTATGTATTTATATGTATGATGTTTATTGTTCTATGTGTTTGTATCACGAGTGAGATTTATAAGATTGTATCAATGTAAACCAATTTCTCTACGGGGTAAATAAAAGTCGTGTTTTAAGTTTTTCATTTTCATTTAAAAATACCTGCCTGTGGTATAATAAATAAGCCTAAACATGACTATCAGAAAACTGGCCATGGGGAGAGGTTAAAGGGTTTGATCTGAATTTTAAAGGCTAAGATATGTGCAAAAACATTTGTAGACTCAGAATCGATGAGGTCTAGCCACTGAAGAATAAACGTTGTTGTTATTGCTGGATGGGTAAGGTTACCCTGTAAAGGCCTAAATACTAGGTAGCCTGCTTCACTGCTTTAGCTCGCAAAATTTAATTTGTTTAGGGGCATTTTTTCTGTGTCAAAATTTGGAGGAAGAGCTAAACAACATATTTGTAAAGTATTTTGGCATGGGACCCCTGGATAAGTTAAGACAGGTGTAAAACCTTATATTGCCAAAATGAAAAAAAACATTGGCGTCTTCATACCTTCAGATGATATAGTCCCACTGCTTGAGAACAATCTCAAAAAAAAAAAAAAAAANAAAAAAAAAAAAAAAAAATGCTACAGCTCGAAAATCATACGGCTAATACCAGGCTAATGATGGCATAGCAATCGTTTACTTCTTTCCGTATGCGCTTTTTGCCTGAAAAAGATCGTGGGTATAGAGAATTAAAATTGTTCTTACACGCCTGTTGGAATTGCCATCAATGCACTCATAGTACCCACTGTTATAGGCCTTCAGTGCGTTCAACAGATAGGACACTGGATAAGGAGACAGAGACGACAGCAGAGAGAAACGGAGCGCAGACAGTATGGAACTCTTATAGACTAGACTAGTTCACGATAATGCTACTCGCACTCTTGCAGACATGCAGCAATCACGAAAAAATGGGTAGGCCTGCAAGGAACATTTGTTGATCCTTTAGTTGCCGTCCCTCCTTTATTCCACCCCAGGAAGATTTCGTGGCTCCAACACTGAAAAGTGATAAAAAGAAATGGAGAAAGTAATCACTTACAGACAGACAGACAGACAGGCAGACAGACAGACAGACAGACAGACAGACAGACAGACAGGCAGGCAGGCAGGCAGGCAGGCAGGCAGGCAGGAAGTCTACAAGGNAGGCTGGCAGGCAGATCGTGGCAGTGGTAGTAACAAATTGCATGATCTATATTTCACAAAAGGAAAAGGGAAGACGTGAGGCAGTATGTATAGTGCTGCCTAACATTTGTTGTAACTACGAGAACCCCCCCNAAAAACAACAACACAACATCTATGATATTTCCCGTAGAGTTATCGCCAGCGTGCTAAGTTACCGAGATCAACCTGTTATACATTATTTGGACAATTTGAAGTGTGCCACTAAGGATTTTTTTTTTTCAGCACATCTACCGCTGTGAAAGATTAGTTTGGAGAATAGGGTCGAAAGTCACATAACGCTACAAAATTCCTTGTCCCTGCCAGGAATTGAATTCAGGGCTTTGACATTTTAACCTCTGTGTCAAATGATTATCTTTTCGGGAAGTGGGACATGAACAATTTTGGTCGTCAGTCAGCAAGTTATTTATACATACACGCCACGTTATAGTCATTGGGAATACCCGATTCTCACATATTCAAGAATGGTGTCACAAGGAGACCAGTGATCTAGCTAAGTAATGCGAACACAGTGTCATTTGGCACACCTTCTCTGCACTGACAGAGTCACCAGATGCAACAGTATTCATGGGTATCATAGCTCCCATTGCTGAAAACTATGAGGAGTTGATAACACATATAATAACAAAGACTATAGTGTTTTCTTTATACATATGGAACTGTAGGCGGCATTTTTTTTCTTTACCAACATTTCCAAGGCTCGATTATGAAAGCACCACAGAAGGCTTGCTTGCTGTAGTCTAGCTCAGTTACAAAATCCCGTTAAGAAAATGTCAGTTAATAAGAAAGGATTCTCCACCACTGAAAGTAATGCATTGATAAAAACTGCAATAATGTTTAGCCACAATTCAACTTTACTGACCATCCCAACAGACACTGCTCTCTCCCTCCCTTCCAACCACCACCAGTATCACCACCACCAAAACTGCCATTACCAGCATTTCGACAACCACTACCGTATACCATTAGCTACTCTGCTAATCCTACTGTATTACTACTACTACCACCATAATGCTATCGATGCTGCACTACAAAAAAAAAAAAAGGTCGTCATTGCTACAGTTTGTAGTGCCAATGAATGCAGTATCCCATTACAAGCACTGTCATTACTTCTGCTACAACTGCTCCTCCTACTGCTACTGTTGCTGCTACTACAACAACAACTATCACTATTTCTTCTGAAGATAAATAATTCAGTAGGGGTGGCGATGAGGGTTTGGAGAGCGGGGGTGGGGGGTGGAGGGAAGAGGCGCTAAAAGAAGAATAGTATTGTTCTTCAGCAAAAGTGATAGTAGTATTTGTTGTTATCATTAATGATGTTGTTGTTCTCCTTTTTCCTCATATTTTTCTTTTTCTTTTACCACCAGCAGCAGCAGCTGCAGCGGCAGCAGCAGCAGCAGCAGCAAATTTGTAATATTAGCATCAACAGTAGCAACAACTGTTTCAGGTAGTGGTTGTAGTGCGCTTTGGCTTACGTCAAAGTCACCTTCTTTGTGCGTTCTTAACTTAAGCGGAAAGAAGTATGTCTCTAGGAAGAAGAAACCACGAGTGGTGAGACGCATCTGTTTCAAAGATATGGGTACCATCTAGACTTATGTCATTTTTAAACCATGTTATGTCCCTACTTTTAAGATGAGTTGCAAACTTCTGCAACCCCGCGGAAATTGTAATCTTGGGTTGCTTTTTGTAAACACACCGTACCTTTTTCACTGGTAATAACAAACCTCTTCCTCTTTCACCTTGCACCTTTCAGGTCCATGACTAAACTGTGTGAGGCAAATAAACCAAAATGGCCATTGGTTTTGCAAGACTTAGGCTTAAGGTTTGTGACACCTATTAGAAGGGCAAATCACTCATAGTGTAGAACCCAATTAATCCGCCTCCCCCTTTTGGGGGGCCCTGCCACACAGTGTTAGGGTGTAGAATTATGTAAAATGACCTGTGATCTAAGTAAAACATCCAATATTTAAAGTTTCAGGTACAATTTGAGCCTTCTAGATAAAAAAAATAAAATGTGTAGACCTATGTATTCGCACGCGGTCAAAACAAGCCAAATGAAAAATTGGGGACCAAATCAGAATTTGAGGTGATCTTTTTCAAAAGACATTTGTGAAAAATTTTAGGCGTTGACCCCCCTTTTTCTTCCCGTTAAAAGATCGGGCAAAAGAAGTACTTTAACCTCCATGGAAGAAATTTCCCCAAATCACAGTGGTATATTTAGAATAACGCAAAATGTTAATAGGGCCAAAAGAAGAAAAAACAATAGGTGTCAAAGACCTTAATAGGCAGCTAGTACCTGGCATGTTTCCACTTAGAAACACAATGTTTACATCATGGTGGTCNCCCGTAGTACGGCTTGGCACAGTGTCACAGTCCCAATACAATACTCGTTACTAGTCGTCACA
>JAWQUT010000109.1:351079-353038 GCA_033807755.1 Ellobium chinense
TTTTTTTTAAAAATGCATTTTCGTTATAATGATCTGTGGCCGTATGCCTATACTTGCGTTAGTTAACGCACTGCTGTAACCACGGGACACTCCCTAAACAGTGCTAGTGTTCAAGGTAATTAACGGAGTACGTTAATTAACGTATGGATTACGTAAACGGCCACTGGTACCTAGATCTAGTTCTCGCGAACTTGAACACTTCATCGGCATAAAATCATACTTTCTCTGGAATTTGAGTTTGAGAGATTCTTTGTATTTATCCCGAGTGTATACTTTTAGTTTCATTTTACCTCTAGTCTAAGGAGAGAACAAAATGTTCACAGGGGCGTATCAAGTCATGTTACTCGATGCCTCCGGACAATCCCACGCTCCCATCCTCTCCGATTCCAATATCATAAGACGACCTGGTTCCTGAGATGCAAATTTCCCTTCACAACAAAAGAAGACTGACAACAAAAAAGGCAGTCACCAGGTCTCATATAATATAAAAATCCTGAAGCTTTTGCCTTCCACTTCCTCCATCCCACCTTTCGTCACGTGCCAGGGGGACATCCATAAATTGGGCAGGTCGTGTGCCACCTCACGCCACGTGACACGGTACAGAAGACGACACGCGCAACCCGTCCTCCTGAAAGGCGTGTGTAAGAATAGTTCTCCTGCGCACACCTTGACTAAGCCAGCATTGTCTTTTTATCCCCCCCTTTAGTTTTATACTGCTGGCGTGTTCCGTTTTTTAATTTCGCATTTCTGCTTCAGAGTTACCTTTCCATCTTCCCACCGTCCGATTTCTGTGTCCCCGCTGATTTCACACGCCCCGCGCGGGCCAACCTCCTCATTAAAGTCATCTTTAAAAGCGTCCCACGCCAATGGGGAATATAAAAGACCTTCGGAGAAATATTGTGATCACCTGAAACTGACGCATGCGCAATCGATGTCTGCGTCTTTTCATCGTTTACTGGAGAAGATGGATGATTCTGGCACCAAAAAATAAAAAAGAAATGCGCATCAGACTTGATTGGTTTACATCTAGGCCCTCTCTGCCACAATACCATAAAAAAATCGCCTTTTGTAATCCCCCATTTTAATGGCGGGCTGTAATAGGGTTTTTGTCAGGGCGTTCTGCCAGCCCTCCGCCATAGCTCTGAGCCGGTTCCGGTTCCTGCGGGTGCCAGCTTCCGGTGCTATCTTCCCCGCGCCGGTGAATCATGAATTCTGGGAGACAATAGGCCACCGTTACCGGTGTATCAGGGAGACGTGCGTTGGCCATATCTGGTTAGAATCCCCGATATTGAACCACCGTCAATCAGAGGCCTAGATTATGATATTGGAAAGCTCAAAGAGACTTGCGGAATCGGCAGCGGAGGACGAGCAGTGCCGTCAAGTGCCACACATCTGTTTTCACACTTACAGCGGGAAGTTGGTAAATAGCTCTGAAACGTCTTCATTGACTTTCAAACATCTTCACTGGCTTAGAAGGCAATAGGTTTATCATAACAAAGTCAGCTGTGCGTTAGTTATCAATCACTCTAATGTCAGTCACATAACACAAACACCTTGAGAATACAGATTTCTCTAGCTCTCTCTGTCACAATGAGGGATTCATTTGGACGGGTATTGGATACATCAGTAGATCTATCGTTGTCACCAACCAAAAACAAACTTTGAGGGGGGTAGGGGAGGAGGGGAAGGATTGGTACAGCTCTATCGGTAGTGATGGTGTCGTATATTTTAGATTGTCTGTTGCCTGGTCCTTTCACTGGCATGATATGACCGTCAGATTATCGATGAACCTACTCGATATAGACCAAATTCGGAAGACAGGCAACTACAGTACTACGGGATATATAGCAGGACGTTACGAACCCAGGCGCTGCGTACTCCGCACTTGTGATGCTCCGATCCCGAAGCCCTTGTTTACTACAGACTTGTCCGGGAATTCTGCAGCATAGGATGTTGTAA
>JAWQUT010000109.1:363150-389108 GCA_033807755.1 Ellobium chinense
GAAAAAAAACTGGTCAGAATTAAGTTTGAAAGTAAAGAGGAAGAAAAGAGTGGCTAGATATGTGTTCCTATAAGAACAAGAAATAATGAGTTATTTCCTGGCCTTAAATGCCTGTCTGGGTTACCCGTCCTAATTTGTTTGTCGTGCATTTTATCAATTTAATGGCCGTGCATCAGCATGAAGATGTGATACAACGATATTACTTTCATTTATGTTAACATTTTGAGTGCTGACTTTATTCTTTTTTTCCCTTTTTGAGAATGCGTGCATCAAATTGTGAGAATTTGGACAAATGTCACACATTTTAAAAAGCTATTTTCTATGAATTTATTTAACATGGAATAAATATGAAAGCAAAGCATTTCTGGGAGAAGATTGGTCAGATCATATCATAGCGTGTCAGGTTTTCCTGCAGTGGTTGTCAAAACATCGGCCATATTTGACCACCTTGATGGTTCATGGCATATTATATTATTGGGAAAGCACCTTCGTGGCTCACCGCGCTTAAAGGTTGAGGTACATTCACATCTTAATTCTCTTTTTCCGCTAGAACAATGGTCGTGATGTGAAATTTTGGCATGACCGTCTGTGCTGATGTATAACATCGTATCTTACAATATTTGAATTTTAGGACACGAGCACAGAAAACCTGAGGTCTTGAGGTATTCGGACTTGGGACAACTATAACAACATGTCGGTTTTCGCATAGGATCGACCAGGCTGACTATAAGTCATATAATTATGGACGTGGCCGAAGACCGACGATGCATAACATGGACATACAGAGCGAGGGATTGTCGCTTTGCAACGAGTAAACGTGAGATTCGCGAATATGAGGATCTATAAGTGTGTACGTGTGCTTTGGAGAGCTAAAAAAAGAAAAAAAAGAGGCGAAGAAAGTCTCGACAGTAAAGACATGGCAAGTAAATCAAAATTAATCAAAGACAGGAGACGCACTTTGCGTAACAGGACATTAATCTGTGAGTGGACCTGATGACCTGTCTGAAGGTATTGATCGTATAGTTGGATGTTGGTGACTGACTAACTGCGCCCAGCTCTCTCTCTCTCTCTCTCTCTCTCTCTCTCTCTCTCTCTCTCACACACACACACACACACACACNCTCTCTCTCTCTCTCTCTCTCTCCTGCGAGGCACATATCAAAGCAAACCACAGAAGTCAAGAAAATGAAAGTCTCGCAGCTTCTCGTCTCTGGACATCACAGACACCATAATCATCTCCCTTTGTCAGGACGCGCCGAGACCGTCATTCAGATTATATAACGGCGGCTCTCATTGGCTGGTATCAGGTGTTACCGATAAGATGACTGGCCTGCGGGAGGTCTGATGGTGTCCCGTGACATCCCATTGGATGGGACAACTCACGATGTCTTGGAAGATGCCGCAAGACCATTTTCCCTCATTATCTTTAGTGTAAAGCTATCATTTTCCAGAGGTATGATGTTCAGAAATTATCACCTCACGCCAACACTACGGACCAACAGCCCTATGTTACAGTTCTCACCTTAATAAGCTGTTGTTTTTACAATGGAGAATATGATGAAGACTGATGACAAGGTTGGTACTGAAATAATTACAAGTATGAGTATTAGCCTAGATCATCAAATAGTAGCTGATATACAATCTTCGACCTGCCGCTATACAGTGGCGTAGCTTGGGAGTGCCATAGGGGTGCCAACGTTTTTTTGCAATGGAAACAACTTTATGTTTGGATCTTAAAATGGGAAAATCAAAACATTATTAAAAGAAAAAAAAATATAGTACAGTCACAACATTCACTTCAGTCGTTAAAATGGTTTCATAAACATGGAATATAATATACTTCAATGGCTCACACTCAAAGTAGCTGAAGTTCAGCACTGAAATAAATAGCTCAAACCCAATGTAACCTTGTTCCCTACTTATTTATATGGATCATCATAACTTTGCAGGTGAAGAACACTATAGTCACATATTACTTTTGGCACTGTATGCCAAAATAATTGTGGCATCAGACTCCCTTCTGCGTTTTAATGATAGCGTACAAGAAAAGTAATTCCATGAGTTTGTTAGCCGTTCAAAATGGTAGGGAACCAAACTGAACTTGGTTCTGCGAGACCTCTGTCATGATAAAAGTATGTCTACTTTATTCTGCCTTTGATGGGCGGAGGGGTAGGAGCCTTTATAAATACATTGTCATTCTCCTGACTTCTGATCTAAAAGATTCCAAGCAAGGCTATGGTTCACTGATCACATAGAGAAATCCCTTGATTCATCACTCTTTGAATGATAATGAAAATAACAATATTAATACATGTTTTTATTGTATTATTTTCAATGAATGAATGAATGAATGAATGAATGAATGAATGAATGAATGAATGAATGAATGAAGCATAACGTACACTGGACTCTTATTGTCCAGCTCAGCTCTGACCTCCAGCTTGAGGTCAGGTAGTGCCGCAGCTCCACAGACAATAGGATGACCAGACACGACCGCGGCATCCTCAAAAGACTTCACTACCCAGTGTCCGAGTCATGGCTGACCAAGTGACCAGACAGTGACTAGATACCTCATGGGTCAGTTATGGTCATTCTCTGCCATCCCGAGGGTCGTCCGGGGTCAGTGGATGGCCTGGGAAAGAGACGCTGGACTTTCGGTAAATGAGGCTATGGGATAAATGGCATGAAGTTTATCAGTGTTGATGACTGTGTACTGCTGCTCTCTTATGCATTAATATATCCTTTCTGCATTGTTGTAGCTGTAAGTCTTTGGAGTACCAACAGCAATATTACTGTAGCTCAAGAATTGGCCATACACGTGATCAGTACTGTTCAACATTAATTTGTAAGTTCATCGAACTTTATAAAAAAAATTATTTTCAAATTAACGTAGCGCAGTCTTTAAGATACCAAACTGCCATGATGGACTGCGCAATGCTGAGATATTAAATACACTTTAGTAGTGACCGTCCATGACGTTGATGCTGTTGTTGTTGTTATTGCTGCTGCTGCTGCTGCTGCTAAAGTAGTAGTTGTTGATCATATTATTGTGGGCTCAAATTTTCTTTAAATAAACTGGTAAGAGGGATCGAACAGCAAAAGGATAAGAAAGAAGATGAAAATACTAGATACTGTAAAGCCCAAGAGTTTTCTTAGGGATGAATGACACCATTCTGGATTTCCCCGAAAAAAATTTATATTCATTTATTTACTCTTCTGATAAAGTGATGAGTAAATTGACTTCTTAATATTGTTGTCTTCCCCATTAACTAGAGCTCTGAATAAATATGACTGGTTCCTCAGACCAAATTATAAAATATCTCAACATGCATAGTAATGATAATATTATTATGCACATTAATAGGTAACAAACAAAGACTCTCTACCAAGTACACCTCACACAGCAATGTTTTTAAGTTCATGTCTTGTACACCCACAGAGTTAAACTAGATCTTGTATCGTTTTTTTTTGTTTTGACACTATCACTTGCGGTCGTGGCAGCACGGATCACGCCGTGACTAACCGATACTGACCACAGACATCAGGAGTGGTCACTTTGCTGAGGTCAGCTCTGGTCACTCTCCATGTTGCGGAGGTCACCCCAGGAGGGCTAGATGTCCTGGGAAAATGGTTACAAGTCTTTTGTAACGGATTTTCATTCTCAAGCTGGCAGAGGTCTTCGGGTTGTAAATTGTGACAGGGTCTCCTGGTGCCGGTCAAGGTGGTCACCTGGTTCTAGTAGTTGACCTCAGTTGACAGATGATCGCAGAAACGATCTGGATAAAGGTTCCAGCTGTTCAGTCATTTCACCTGTTGCTATATGAAGCCGATGCAGTCACAGTAACACCTCACTATTTCGAATTCCATGAAATTGGCTTGAAAATTATGGATCGTGATGTATATTTGAGGTTGCAGGAGCCAAAATGTAAAAGCTTCTTTGAGCCAATTACATACAAATTTCTCCTCGAATCCCTGGGATGTTGCGAGATGGCCAAGGCTAGTACGCAGGTCTGGTGCCCCACCTCTGAGCTTAAATAATATACTGTTTACAAGGGGGGGGGGGGGNGGTCTGTCATTTAGATTTTTTACAATTTTACTGTAATTTAGATGAAAAGGGGTTAAACATTTGGCCTTCTTTTGCATATCACAGGCCCGCGCAAATGCAATTAGCTGAAGCCATCGGGAAACACTGCCTGCGACAATTATTTTCTTTACAAATTTAAGACTGAATTTTTACAACTTCTGCGGTGTAGTTTTATGTTGTACGATTGTTTCTACAATGGTCCTTTGGACAAATTTTATTCTCTGCTACTGTTGACTCTGATAGTCCATTTTTTAAAAAATACCATTTAGGCTTCTGCAACCTTAATAATCGACTATGGGAAGGAGTTTGGCCAAGACAAAGCATAGCCTTTGAAATATTGAGGTTTTAATGTTGGTTTGAAGAGTATATCTTGATAATTTGATAGTGTCTATCATTCTGGCTAAAAAGTTTGATTTCGAATTCCAGCAAATTACAGGGAGCCTAGAGGGCTATTCGAAAAAAAAACAACAACTCAGACATCTTAAGAAGTGTTTTGGAGCGGAAGGCATTTCAGAGATACTGTACTTTCAACAGCCATGGTCTTCATTCTATTAACAAACAACACATGCACAAGAAGCAACGTGTACCCCGCGTAATCCCACATGATTAATTCTGTGACGACACTGCCCACGTCAAACTTCGACCCACGGTAAGAGGCGTCACCATCTGTTCCGATAGTTCACGAGATATATGGCGACAAACCGTGCGCTTACTAAGTTCACGTGTGATGATCATTAACTTATCTCCTTACTGAAGTGTCAGTCGATGAAGCAGAGACATCGCCTTGACCACGCTCGGCTGACAAACCTACCTTCACCATGCTAAAATTAAAAGAGAAATGGCTAGTAAATAATAGAGACAAAATTAGTCTAATTTTCTTTATTTCCTAGTCTTCCCTGAAATTTATTTATTTGCAATAATTAAAAAAACAAACTTACTTTCTCATAATGAGTGAATTACAACTTCTATGTGACGACAACAGATAATGATACGAACAGGTCAGAGAGGGCGTCTGTAGGTTGCTAAATTTCTCTGTGTTCATTCCATGCTGCTTTCTATTGCCGAATGCTTCAGCGTCGCGAAAACTTGAAGCGGCTCCAATAGTTTAGCTCCTCGCCACAGTTAGTATTGAGAGCTATCAAATGCTAATGAAATCTACGGAAAGTCCTGGTAATAATTATAACCTTCATAACTTAATTAAGGAATCTGCTTTGTCTGTCACTCGGGGTATTGGAGGAAAGGGGATGGGGCACATGCCAGAGGATAGCAAGTTAGTGACAGTAGTCAATACTCCCTGCTCCCATAGTATAGGACAAATTCAAAGCAAAAGTACGGTAATATTGTGAAAAGAAACCTCACCTGAAACACTAGTCGGAGGAAGGATGCAGGGAAGCCACTACAATGTGCCGGTTTGTAAGTTAAGATTTCGTCTACAGCAAGTGAACCTCTTTTTATTTATAACTGAAATTTAGTTGACTGTGCTTGGATTCTTGGATCTGCATCTGTTGTACCGGTATTGGACTTTTTCAGACCATAGGACACTAGGTTCTAAATTCTCTAATCCTCCCATCTATCATTGTATCTTGCATTGTCTATAGACCAATGTGGCGATGTCCTCTATCTCACTGAACCTCTGTCAGATAATCGGTGGACGCCACAGAACAGCTGCCGCCATCACAAATCAAAGCCGCGGACGGCGCGGACCAGATAACCAATACTGCGACAGTTGTAAGACATGGGGACTGAATCCCGTGTGAGTCCATACAGGGTTATTGTCCTCATCAAGGGGACACAACCTAATCAAGGGGACACTGCCTCAAAGCGACCGCGTTAGCCAACAGTTTGAAGAAGCCTAACCCGGGATAAGATAGATCAACACTGGCTTGTGGTTGCGAGGCAACATGACCACGCTGCGCGTGGAGAATATGGCGGACACAGATCCTCAGTTATCCCCCGCGGATCAAATTTGTCCCCAAATAGCGAGTTCGTAAGGTCCGATACGCTTAAAAGGAGATGAACTGATGACGACGGAGTAGTTATAAGTGGATGAAGATATGAACTCCAAGGGAAGCAAAGAAATCGGCCTGTGAATATCGATAATATTTTTCTTGATCTCTTTGATCCAGTTAGCTCCCTTGTCAAAGCCATCGTTCTGTTGGCAGGCGGCGGGTCTTGTTCCTTTCCCTTTAATGGAGAGCGACCAGAGATAATCGAGTTATTTATTATGAATTCCACTGGCTTCCTTTAATCATACAATGTTTCGATTGCTTTCGCCCAATAATACATGTTTCGATGCGTCCCAGTGGTTTCTATTCATAGGCATAGCCAGGTATCTGTGATTGAAAATATCCTTTCCCTTCTCCCTCTATGTGGCCCTGTTTACTCTCGCACCTTATTCATAGAAAAAATAGCCAGGGTCGTAGCCTACGCCCACGCAGTGGTGGCATAGCTAAGGGAGAGAGGTATCTAGGGCTTCAGACCTGGAAATCATTTAACAAGGCCAATCTAAATGAGGTATTGCCTTCGTTACATGTAGTTTCGGGAAGAGGAGTGGTGGTTCGACCAAACTCTGCTGACATGGGCAGGAGTACTTATGGCCAAGAGTACAGTGTTCTTCTACCAATATTCGATGTCGTCTTTTACCTCATTTGGAGCTCTCTTCTCCATCATTTGGCGATTTAAGCTCCCTATCTGTTTCGAGTTGTCTGACTGCTTTGAACTAGCATTACAAACTCCTTTGTAAATACACTGATTTTGAAAAGCTATATTGGCGGATGATTCTAAATAATCAAACGTCCAGTTTCCCATTCTCTGTTCCTTTGTTGTTTGATCAAGTTTTGTACAACAATCTTTGATTCATTGAACACTTTCTTCGCACTCACACCTGTCGTGGATACAAACTGTGAAAACCACGTCGCGCTAGACGTCACATTCTTTAACTTCGTTTCTCTGTTTCTCACCCAAACATCTACAAGCGTATCCGATGTTGCCACTCTGGCCATGTGTTTTTCCCCTTCAGCGAGAATGATTCTTTGCCATATTTATCTTATCATTACGCACGATGTTGAAGCAAATTTGGTGGAAAAAAATCATAATTTTACAGCTAAAAAGAAGAGCATCGGGCAGTTTATCCATTTTACCCTACATTTAACGATTTTTCCCGCCAACAACGAAGGAAAGACATTTCCCCCCTTTGTAGGGAGACATAACTCTTCGTAAAGTCACTATACCCTACTGTAGGGGGAAAATCCCTACGAGTGGCACCACTGAGCCTATCAAACCTGCAACAACCTCAGGACATTCGGTCACAAATTGGATCAAAGTCATGGCAGCACTGAATAAAAATGTATTTCACCGCGTGAATGTCATTGTGTCCGGCCGTAGATCAAAGGAGAGGCACACACTGATGTGTTTCGTTCGTGTAAATTCTTCACATTTCCTGCTCCTACACAAGACAAGATCAACAATGCTTGGTTTCATTGTCTCTTTTTGGTCCGGCCCACTCCGGGCGACTTCGCACCTTCCGCCTTGTGCTTGAACTGGAAAGGGGAGAAAGTTTATCCAAAGGTAAATGGTCTGGCAGAGACAACGGCGTGAAGGCCCGGGTAAACAAAGTCCGGCGGGAAGACATTAGCGGAGGACTGACAGAAGAGTGAATGATAGACAAACATGAGGGAGAGAAGAGACTAGAGGGTGTGGGAAGACATGAAAAACTTGAGACATGTTTGCCCATGACTGAGTAGACAAAGTTTATTTAGTCCGGCGTTTTGGGGCCAGTGATTTGATCGGTGTTGTATGACCACAGTGTTACATCATGGGCTATCAAAAGGACGGAACTTTATCATAACTAGACAGGTGCAGGCCCAGGGTGTACTGAGACAAAAGTAATAATGAAGAGTCAGTTTCCATCGAGAGTAGAAGCATGTCAATTTTTACGAGACTAAAATTAAAAGAGGACAGAGGATTTTCTACTACATGGCTAGACTATCCAACGGGGAGTATTTTGACTTGACAACAGACAGTATGATTTTCTACGAGGTAAAGCCCAGCAACATGCCTCTCGACCTTTTTTTTTTTTTAAAAATAAAATGAAATTGCTAATAGTCTGGTTCATGTGAAGACTGATATATTTCTTCAGATCTTGAGTAAGCGTGATAATTCACCAAGTTAGAGAGCAGGCTGATGGTACCAGTGAACTTAAGTTCATAAACTTAGGATGAAAAGCTGACAGACGAATAAGGGAAATAACTCTGAAAAATGTTATCTCGGTTAAAAGTACGATACAGCAGAATATTCCATATTATTATATGGTGTATTCTGATTGTCAAGCCAGTACGTGTATACTCATTCTAATTAAATAATTATTTTCCATGATGTCATACAATGTTATAATTTTTATTTACATTAATACATACATGTACAACATTGTACATAAAACATGAAGTATTCCTACCCAAACTCATTACATAGTCATTGCTTGTCGCTTCAGTGCAGCATCTTTACCCCTTTCCGCGTCCAAATGCAGGAATTAATTCGCACTGACTCCAGAGGATACGAAGTTGAGCGCTTTCGCCAAGAATACTTTAGAGTAAACCATCAGGCACAAACACCGAATCCACAAATCTCAGGCTTGACGGCCTTTACCAAATTGCATTGTGAAAACACTTCAAAGACCACAAAGCCACGTCCTGCATTTTCTGGTTGTTTTATTTAGCGTACACTTCGGTACTTACTGAAAATATATCAGCATATTCACTCACACACACACACACACACACACACACACACACACACACACACACACACACACATCAATGGAGAAAACTAATTTCAAACAAAATGTGTTTTTTTTTTTAAAGTGCGAAAGCGGTCAGAATCCTACTGACCACTTACCTATTACCACCACAATGGCTTCATCTGCCTCAGTTTTCTTCTCCTAGACTTCGCATAATCCCAAAATTTTTCGCATAACGGAATATGTTGTTGTGATGTTGTCTGAATAAAAGTCACCAAATAACTGCAACTTCTTTTCATCGCAATTTTCCCATGCCCCTAAGGAGTTGCCATTAAACGAGGTTTGGCCATATTAAATTCTCAATTCCAGTCCATTTGGCTATTGAGTGTTGTGTTTTGTGGTCAGTGAAAATGAGTTTTATAGCGCTCGAAACAAGGTTATCTTCAGTTACAGTGTTGAAACTTCTCCAGCGTTGTTCCACTAAACGCTGACTGAAGACAGTATAATTATTTCGTTTTCCTTGACATTAAAATGTCTGATCACACCACTCAACAAAAGGGTAGCCAAAGGCCTCACAAGACATTTATGGCATTAGATACAGATCTTTCCGACTGGGAAGCCAATGATAAAGACATCCACGATCTGAGCCATCAGTTCATATCTCCCATTTAGCTGTTTCCGTGATGAATTATAATGACAGGCAGCAAAAAGTAAAAGCGCGGTTGAAGAGGAATGCACCAAATGTCAGTCAACATCGAAATCAAATTGAAAGAAACTGCGGCAAGAAAAGTGCGGAGCTGATTTCGTCCTACTTACTAACGGAATTAGAAATTTATGATAATACGACCTAACTACCTACAGATTTGGAGAATATTTTAATACGACATATCTACTGTCATAATTGAAAAAGTTTTGGTGGTATTCGACATAGTTAGGTATGTAAGACTATAAAGAAAAAAATTATGAAAGAACCTTTCAGTCTTCAGCCTTCAGTTACTGGATGTAGAAGTTCATCAACTAATCATTTTCCTAAACTGCAATTTGTACCTTTAGCTTGCCTATGGCATACATTCCCAACTCCTAAATTATGACGGTATGAAACTTAAAAGATAACCACCGAGCTGTTTCTGAAAAGTGATTCAAAGATGAGAATGATTTCTGAAGACAAGTATCCCTTTTTCTGCCCTTCCACTCTCATTCTATTGTTCACCTCTCCATTGAGAGAATAGGCATACACAAATTATACAATAACTAGTAATGCGTTTTCGGAAGCAAAAAAAAAAAAAAATAATTGTCAGATAGTTATTCATATGCTTTTGGGATTTTCCCTTCCCTTCACTCTCAAACAACTCTACCCACCACTAAAGTTTAAGTACCGTACAAAGGATGACATCATACGCCACGTATGTCTATTAGTGACTTCCACCGCTGGTACTTCAGGTTGGTCCCATGTAACTGAGAGAGAGGAGCCCACAAAACAAACAAAAAAAGAACGAAGCACGTAAAGGAGTATCCGGAGGGGCTGTACAAATATTGTGCCAGAGACTCTGGCAGGACAAAGGCCGGGCAGGGACAGTCTTGGGATAGTGCTGACCACTGATCAGCCAGGCAGAAACGATGACAAGACAAGAGAGTTCCGTAAGAGACACTGGCATTGTCATTGGCTAGACAAGAGACCCTTACTATCTCGGTCCCTTGAGGGCTGCGGCAGCCTGTTTGGAGAGTTATGTACCTTGAGTACACACCTCAGTGAGTTGCGTCCCTTCGCCTGGTGCAAGGTCAAGGTCTGTAGTGCTATCTAGCAGGAACGAACGTTAATTCATTTTGCTATTAATAGTCTGTAGACCTCACGAACTCATATTCCTGGGAAATAGTTCCACTTTTTCGAATTCGTGCCTTGATAAAGAGAATCGAGAACAGAGCAGTGCAACAAATACATGGGCCTTTCCAATTACGAATGCCGAATTCGTGAGATGTTCCTTTGGATCGTGAAGTAAGACAAAAAGCATTGTCTGATTTACATTCCACACAATGAGCAAAATAATCAACAAACACAAATAGAAAAACATCAGTAGTAATAACAACAGTTACAACTTAAAACTATCACTATATATCACGACCTCATTACATGATTATTATCACCAGTGATTACTAAATCACCAAATGCAACTGTCAATACACCATATATAGAGAAAGAGAAGAGCTGAGAAGAGAAGGGCTGAGAAAATACAAAAGATGAAGAAAATAAAGCTCATCATAATCTATTCAGTATATTATATGAATAACCACTACTGTAATTTGCAATGCTTCCATCCCTACCACTACCATCACCATCAACACCGTCACAACCGATACCATTACAACCACCATCATCACGATAACTTTCATCATCACCACCACCACCACCACCACCACTTCGTCCATTACCACTGCCTTCACAATGACGACGGTAACCCCAAACCAACACAAACACACTTACCAATCTCACCATGACTGAATCATCTCGTGTACAGTCATAGCAATTATTACTACTATTATACTATTATACAATTATTATACTGCTCTAACCAACATCACACCACTGTCACCAAACCATCACTCTTACCCCCCCCNTCCCCCCACCACAACTATCGCCCCTTCTACCACAGTCACCACCAACATCACTATAATGAAGACCATCACCAAATTTATTATCATCACCACCAACACCGTCATCATTCCTATCAATTCCACCATCATCACAGCTATCATCAACTCTGTCATCACATCACACCAGCCCCGACGTCATCACCCCCACCCTATTCATCATCACCACCACCACCCACCACCATCACCACCAAACATCTTCAAGGGTTTCCACCCGTAACATTCAACATCTTTGCCTCATAATTTCTCACTCCATCTTACAGCTCTGCTCACTGACACACGTGCATTGAACATCAGCTCTCACGGCAGCTAAAGCCCCCATTAATTACACTGGTTGCGCTCTACATGAGCAAACTAATAATGGCCGTGCGTTCCGTGCGTCCCTAGCAACCGCCATGGTGATCTTTGAGAAGGGAGACGACCGCCACGGTTTCCTCAGTAAGGGGAGGCTACTTCAAATGATTACTCTTGTCTTCAGAAGAAGATGGATGGCACGGGTGTAAAATGCCTTATGGTGAAAGTCCCATAGATGCAGTTCTGATCAATCAGTTGTTTCGTACAGCTCGCCTCGCTAATTCTGATTAGATATGGAAATTAGGCAGGGAAAGTGCGCACGTGAACACGGAACAGTTGAGTATGACATAATTATCATAAGACGAAAGGAGAGGGGCAGAAGAACCTGAAAATTGATGAGTTAAGGAGGACGAGGCAGAGAAGGAAAATGACGAGAAGAAGTCTGTTAATGAGGAAGATGAGGTTGAGGAGGAGGAAGAAGAGGATGAGGAGGAAGATTAGGATGAGGAGGAGGAGAGTGAGGTGGGGGATAAGGGGGAAGAGAAAGAGAAGAAGGACAGTGCAATGGCACTGCCATGGATAACAATACGGGTGTCAGGTGAAGAAACAGTAGATTTTCAGGGTATAGATGAGGGCCATGGAAGCTACGACCCATCTCTGGTCGCACACACAGAATAGTTCAGAATACCTAGAGATAGACAAAGAACAATTTTCAGAACTGAAACTGGGCATTGCTGCTGAAAGGCCCATCTACATTAAATCGGCAGGTCAGACTTAGCTCTCTGGGTGTGGGAAAGAGCAACACCCCTACTGTGTCTTACAAAAGTAACAACATTCGGACAGTTATTTAGGTTTAGCTAACAGGGATCACTTTCATAAAGAAGCTCAACGGCTGAGACGCAGAAACCACTGACTTTCTGAATCAAGCCAGCACCATCATAACAAAGTGAGACGTGTCCGTGAAGCGAATCTGCAATCTACGGTGCATTTGTGACAAGGACGGCTAAAAATAACGGTGGAGACTTTACACACAAATCGTCACGCAGTATAGTATAGTTTGCTAACGCTGCGCTGTGGATTCCAAACGCGCTATGGTTAGATGGTCATAACACTGGGCTTGAGAACCAAGGATTCGATGTTAGAGCCTCACTGTGGGTACAATTTTTTAAAATTTTTAATGAAAGAGGAACATAAAGAAATAGTCTGTCCATAATCGTTTCAGTATTACCCACATGTAGTCCCTCATTCTGACTCCATGAAATGAAAATATATCCTTATGGAGTCATTACAAACACAAGTGTACTGTAGATAGCAGATTCGCGTCCTCGAACACATCAGAAGAAGAAGAGGAAGAAGGAGAAGAAGGAGAAGAAGAAGAGGCAGAGATGAGGGAAGGTGGTTCATAAGATAATTTTTTCACATGTATGTCATGCGAAGGAGCTGAGGATGAGCGAAGGTAGGGGAGCCCAGGTGCGGAGAGGATAGAAAGCTTGGAAGTACAGTCTCCTAGTATTTTTCATTCACGCTGCAGCTCAGGAAAATGAATATGAGTACAGAAGACCATTGTTATAATTCTCAATTTTGACGTTCACTCAATGATAGCGCTACCAACTGCAACCAGAACATAAACATCAAAAACTGCACATCAGGACTACAACATAAAGAATTGATGAAAGTAAAAGAAAAGAAAAAATGAAAATAAACCAAGAAGGTGTTCCTGTCTCGCTTTCAATGGCGTCTTTAGGCTTGGGCGCGATGAGGAGGAACCGAAAGACAAGAAAAGAGGGGGAGAATGAGAAGGAGCCGCACGGATGTTCATTTTTGCTGCTAGAGCGGTTGCTATGACAGAGTTTGCCCCAAGCTTGGCCGTGTTATGGAATGAATGGGGGGCCCGCACCTTTCTAGTATCCAGGGCCCCGCAGACCCTAAATCCACCCTTGCCTGCGTTATCTGTTATCCGTTTGGGCGTGAATGCTCTTCGGAGACAAAACAACTTTATATTAGACATACTGAAATAAATAGACAAATTATATATTATATAGAGCTAATCTAGCATTGAACTTACGACCCTCAACAACCGACCCACGTGCAAGACATTTCTCTTATCTCCTCTTTCCGAAGTTCTCAATAACTCCCGTATGTTAAAGAACCGTGTTATCTCCCCTACTCTGTCTCTTCAATAACCCTGGAATAATGCCACACAAAAGCACTACCTCAACAGAGCGACATTTATTATCTTTCAAGCAACCGCAGCTTTTGGAAATTGTTGATTCAGAAATCGTGGCAATTATTCAAGTCTGTGGCGATCTTAATGTATTCCTTTCACTTCATCCGCTTGATCGATTGATTTCCGATACGATCGGATCAATGGAAAGAGATCGAACATGCTATCTTAGTATCTGGCAAGAAGTTTGTAAATTGAGTCGGAATGCTGTAGCTTTTGTTAGTCTATCTGTGAGAAGGAGGGTTATTTATGAAGGGCTCTGAGTTAGTGAAAGAAGAGTCATTACATTCAAGTTGCTACACTGTATAGAAGAGTGGACACCTCTAGCGGTGTGATAAGTACAGAGCACTGCAGGACTACGACCTTGCCGGTGCATGGGCAATTCTACCAAAGTGCCAAGACAGTTAGCCTAAGCAAATTTCCGAAAAGCTTCGACTTTACAGTAACCAGTTTCGGTTTGTATTTAAAGAATATATTAAGCCCTTTTAGAAACGACCAAAACAAATTGCTGTAAGATCAAAGGTTTTCAGAATTTTGCCTAACTGACGAGGCATTTTGCTGGAGGTTTTCAAGTAGGAACGGGAAGAAGGGAAGGTGACAGCCATGTCAGTGTCTAAAGGAAGAAAGCAGGATTGAGAGAAGGAATAATAGGCAGTAGGAAACAGAGGGACAGAAAGAATTTGGATGGAATTAGGACACTGACGATGGAAAGTATGCACCAAGAATACACAAGAAGAAAGTGCACACTGCGGACACGCTAATAGTAAAGGACACCAATAATGCCCAATCTTCCATAATCTAGAACGCTGATATTTTCACTACTGTGCCTTAGTCGCGGTCGATTGGTATATCCAGTTAGTATTCATCTGGGAATCTAAAACTTAGTGCAAACTAAAAACTAAAAGATTTAATGCAAATGTACTTGTCATTTTGTTTAGAATTTTTAAGCTGACCATGATATAAAGGACCCGAGTGCTAATTTGAATTCAAATGCACTCTTCACGTCCGAGCTCAATGTTTCCAAATTTCACGAGTAAAAACTTTTCATGTATTTGTACTATCATTCATATAGCAAAAGGTCTATCGAGGAATTTGGCTTCGTAACATCAACTTGAAAACCCTAGGTTGCAAAGTTTATGCGCTCGACATCCAACTGGCAAACTTGCGTCACTTTCGTTAGCTAATGAAAACGGTTTGCCTTGGCTTTTACTTTCGCCTCCCACGAATTCTGTAATAATCTCTAGTCCTTGGTTTAATGCACAAAATACCTCTCTATATCCCCTGAGAACCCGAGCGACCACTTGCGGCAAACGATACATATCTCAGAGATTCTTCCTCGCTATTTCCGGACATCTTGCCAAATTTTAGACCTTTATGTTAAGCGGTATAAATTTTTATAGGCCTACTATACAAAGAAACAAATCCATCCAGTCAACCAGCCACAGATTTTCAGCTATTAACTAGACCTATGCCTATACAATGCTGCCTAGTTCGGAAACAATCGTATGACAACAGTCTTGTTTGGTGGCAAGTCTCTGCTCAAGCACTCACTCCCTCCCTTCTCGTATGCACGATCTCCTCGCCCATCTAGCCTAATAGCTTCAAACTGTTTTGCCACTCTGATCATGTTCTTTTTCCCCAAAGCGAGCGTGATCTCCCTCTGGCTACATTCCCCATGTCCAATATCGAGGCAAATGGAAAAAAAAGTATGAGTTTACTTTTTATATAAAGAAAATCGGGCATTTCACCCATTTTACAGACTTTTTACCAAAATCCATTTTCCCCTACTTGACTTTTCATAAACCAATTTTAATCTACCATGGAGGAAAAATCCTTTCGAGTGGCACATACAGGCAATGATAGGCCTACTAGACTACATTGCACTGGTGCGTTTGAAGGTCAAGGACAGGTCGTTTCCCGCCGTTTGGGTGTCACGATTCAAGATGAAATGAACAAGATGCGGCTAGACGATGACGATCAGTTCTTCCAGACTTGACCAATCAGGGATCTTCTCACAAGCCAAAGCTTTTTCATCATTGGACTTGGGTCAATACTGGCAATTTGAGATTCAATATTCGAATCCGGATTTTAATACTTCAGAAAAAACTCCTATAATAGGTCCTATTAAAAATCTTACGATTTTAAATTCCAGGGGACCAGCATGAAAGTTGGAGTTCGTGAGGTGTTTGAGGTGACGGCGTAAATTTATTATAGACATTCAATTCAATTACAATTTTCAATTTTATTCTATCGAACCAGATTGATAACGCATGGCAAAATATAGACAAAACAGTATAACTGCATTAGGACCGATGTCTTGAAATGAGACTGGGGAATGCAAGATCGTGAGGTTCTATTGTAGTCTTAATTGCTATAACAGATAACTCTCAGCTTTTATGCATGCACGGTTATCATTACTTCAGATTTCCACTTTTCCATTGTCAGACGAATATGACTGGCTGATTTTGTCTGTTGCACTGGTTTTTATTGGCTGATACATCTTTTACTTTCGGACGAGAGATTTGATGACGCAATCACACTAGTATTTTGCTTACATCAGAACGAGCTTCTTTGGGGTTGATTAGCCTGTTTACGAACGGCGTAGTCTATAATTTCTTTTGTTTATGTCCTATGCTAAACAAACAATGCGTACAGATGTTTTCAGGAAGACGAGGATGGAGAAGGAAGTGAAATGAAGTGAGCATAGGGAATTGAAATTAAAATCTGTGTTCTCTTCGAGAAAAACACAAGCTTATAATTATCTTTATCGATCATAGAGATCGCTTCTGTGTAAATGTATGTCCTAATTATTAGTGCGCACACACTGCATTCTACCCTCTTGTAAGCTGAGCAACGTCGCAGTTGTGTGTGGAATCATCTTTGGAAAAGTCTAATAAT
This sequence comes from Ellobium chinense, assembly GCA_033807755.1. Taxonomy (NCBI): domain Eukaryota; kingdom Metazoa; phylum Mollusca; class Gastropoda; order Ellobiida; family Ellobiidae; genus Ellobium; species Ellobium chinense. Next base: position 380,032 of record JAWQUT010000109.1, read on the forward strand.
ATGTCAAACGACTAAGGTATTCCTGTGACTACATAGAGAAGCAAGAAATCGAATACTCTAATCAGTGGATTAATTTCTAATGTCACTCAGCCCGATTTCGCCCGATTTCATTAATTTTAAATCGTTTGGTGAGCCCAATTTGGACCAAACTTGCCAGACTTGGCTTTTCGAAGCCACATACCAGATTTTTGGCTCTTTTAAAAAGCCTTTGGCTCCTAAATAATTGACTGGCTCTTTGACTCTTTGTTGGCTCCAGTAGACGTTAGGTTAAAATTGACTAATTTCCTATATAAAAAGTATTTATCCCTCTTTCAAACTGGTATTTTAAATGATTGGGCTTCCGTTATAATTCCCCAATGAAGACAAAGAACGATCTCTGTTTCCATTTAATTTCTACAATCATTTCTCATTATATTGCTCTAACGTATCCAGTAAAGCTTATGATAATGATCATGCCTACGTATATCTAATAGATTAACAGTTTGTGGTAAATTTCTTGTCTTATGCTAAATTCTGACTCCAGCGGGCCTTTTCCTAGCATTGTTTGATTTTTGTTCGGCTCTTTTACTATGCAATTTGGCCCTGATTCGCAAAATTATCCGGCAACCCTGTTGGACAGACGTCAGAAGCTTTTTGATCCTACTTCGGTAGGCCTAATAAGACTTCAAACTTACATCTGTGCCTTTGCCGTAAATCGGCGTTGCAGCTGGCAGACAGTCATTGAGGCTGGGTCATCAAGAGCAAAGTTGTGTCTCAAAGGTTGTAGGCCTAATGAATTGCCTGAATTAGCACAAGTATAGATCTATCAAGACATCTAGTCTAGTCCAGTCTTGTGGCTTGTAGGTGAGTTAAAGAAACTTCAAACTCTCAAATTTAGACTGTTTAGATCTAAAATACAACCATGGGCAGATGCATGACCTCAGGCTCGGTGACCGTGTGCGCAGTATGCAGTGATTTAAAGTATAGGTTAGGCTTAAACATAAATCATGCAAAAATGCGTCAAGAAAACCTGTTAAAGCGCAGAGTAGACTAGTCTACGTATACTAGACACACTTTGTCATTTTTGCCTGAAAATGTAAGGACTCCAGTCTAAACTAATCTGCAGCAGCACATTGAAAAGACAAGACTAGACTAGACTAGACTAGACTAGACTAGTCTAGATCTACTCTAGAGATCTAGTCTAGACGTCTAGATCTAGACTAGGTCTAGATTTATCAGCTGAATCAGATAGATCTAGTCTAGTCTAGGTCTAGTCTAATTCTATATTTTCCAAGGGCCGTATGCACAATCTTGTCAAACTTTGCCCGCTGGCGGGCGACTAGACTACTACGGGAAACATCACTTTGTTTTGGGAATTAGCATTGTGCAAACGGTCCTTGACCCAGGGTCATATGCATAATGCTGTTGAACAACAGTGGTGTCTCCCGTGGTGACTAGTCTACTGGAGTGCAAAGTTAGACAACATTGTGCACACAGTCACTAAATTATGGAGCAACTCTAGACTAATACTAATAGTCTAGCTTACAGGCTCATAATTCAGTATTGGTCCTCTGAAATTCGAGTTTAAGAGGTCTAGCCTGACGAATTCAGGGTAAGATGCACAGGATAAGTTTCGAAGTTACAGGTCATGCAGGCATGTGAACTATCCAGCCAAATGAAATATTAGACTAGTCTAGCGCAAGGTAGGCCAGAGACTGACATTTTAAATTCACATTTCTGTGAAAGAAAACTGCTCATTTCGTAGACCTGCATCGACATGGGTAAACATAGAAACCCAGGGTTTTTTATTTTTTTTTGGCCATCAGGTTTAAATCTGTTGTTAGCTTTTTTAGAATTTCGGAAAAGTTATCACCGCTGATCCCCAAAACAAAACAAAACAAAACAAACTCTTTAAATGAAGATGATTCAGTGTAATAAGTATTCCCCACTTCGTGGATAATTTCTGCTCTGTGAATTCTTCAACCTTCAATACAAGTAGACTACAAGATAGGCTATTGATTATTGAAATATAAAAAGGTTAAGTCTGTGAAAAACAGATTGTCAGGGCTTTACATTGTCCGCCAGCCCCATTTCTTGGTCATCAGGCGAATGCAGAAAGGGAGATGACAGTGCTTAATGACACATTAATTTGGTCTTAAACTCTGAACTCTGTTGGCCCTCCTTTTTTCCTGTTATACCGAATCAAGTGTGACATTATGCTGAAGACAGTAACAAAATAACATATCTAGACTATATTAATGATGTTCATCTCATATCCAGGGAAATCAACAATAACCATATCAATTCTTTAGGTGCATAGTCTGCAGAGCCGTTGCCGTTTTCGGGCGCTGATCACAAGCATTCTGAGTCACTATTTTTTACTGCCTATAGCCAAGTAACAATTTTATAGACTAGTGGACTGAGGAAAATATGAATGGAATGCTATCCCAAGGAATTTTTGTTATGATCATGGCATTCATCGCGCCCACAGCTTCTTGATCCCGAGTCTAACGTCCTAACCATTCGGTCACGCAGCTCCTCTTTGTCGATAAACACATACTGTAAAATCAACTGGATGATATTATTTAATAATATCTAACCATCGATTCTGTCATCTTATGGGAAAAGACCGTATACACCAAATTAGGTCAAATTCACCCTGTGGCGCTTTTTAGAGATCATAAAGATCTAATTCTCCATCTGGGTTATTTTTCTCTGCTTTGTAGCTTTTATGGCTTTCCAGGTGGCCAAACATACTTATGCACCATACTGTCTAACTAATTGTCTATTTAATAAATTCACTACTGTCTAAAAACACAATGACCATTTATTTATAAAGAGAGGCGCAACGCGAAAGTTTTTTTTTTTTTAATTGCGTTTCTTGTAAAAATTGTGATTCTAATGGATACGGTCTTTTTCGATAGACCGCAGGCTGAAAATTCTCGTTTTCCCTTTAACCTACTTTTGGCGAGTTCGTGGAAGTCTAAATTTAGATTTTTGGAACATTGTATTGTTAACCATCTTTCAGGTCTGTGAAATGGAGAATGAACAGCAAATGATGGCTAGAATTATGCAGTCCTGCTCAAACTGTGCACCAGTGGATGAACAGGTGATCTTTAATCAACACTTAGGACATGTCTCCACTCCAACTGGACCGGCACGTCATGTCACCTGACGTCGCCGGGAGTTTTCTTATGTCCGTACTGTCAACACAGCAATTCCACCGAGTAGGAGCTAGCATTACGAGATTTTTGACGTCATCCTTCAGAAGATTCTTCAGATGTGACGATTTGAAATAAAGGCATTCACTAGTAACAGGGAGGCTAGGAAGATGCCCAGATAGGACTTTGTGTGATCATTTCCCAACTCATTATCAATGGGAAATGAATGAGGTAAGTGTATCAGAGATCTTTAATTCACATCCTAACACCTTTGATGAATCTCTGTGTAACGGGGTGGAGAGGCAATACAGTATAGTCTAGTATTCTTTCTCTCATGTTTAAAGGTGACCTTAGTCTGATAATTTTTTTTCAGATGTTACGTATTATTTTAAGGAAGTGTGTCACCAGGGATTTTACCAAATTACCGTGAATGATCAATTTTGAGAAGAAGGGCCGAAAAAAACCTACTCTAGAAAATTTCTGTCCCTGCCAGGGATCAAACCAGGATCTCGCAGCTTGCAAGACTGAACGTGTTACCATTACACTACAGGAACGCTAACTTCACAGCAATTTAATTCTTAAATACATACTGCCTGAATCGGTCCCCAACTTCCACTTGCGAACCTAGTGTTCACCCGTGACCCAAACACACTTCCCGACTGCTCACACTTGCATGCAATCACAGTTACTGGGATGCAAATAGTTGTTGTTTTTTTTTCAGTTTGTTTTTCAGCAGTTTATTTTGTACCTTTATAATTGTAAACTGTTTTTATGAAAGTTCCTGGGCCTTCTCGTGATTTTTTAAAAAAATGAGATGCGCTATTCAAAAATATAGAGGGATCCTATGTGCTTTACAGGACTATATTATTATAATGATTATTACTATCCTGAATAGCCACTTTATCTCTCACTGAGCCAGGCAACAGTGCTGTGTTGCTTTGAATGATTCAATAAAAAAAAACCAACCTCATAATCTATCTTCCTCGTGGATTTATTTAAAATAGAAACTCGCTTGCGTTTCTGTGATTAATGTGTCTTTCATACAGTTTGGTGGTCATTATGTTCATTAGTCCCTCTTGCTGCCATTCACCATACGGGTAGAAAATCACCTGAAATCGGATTAACGTCGGAGAGTAATCCTAGGTAGTAAAATAGACTCTTCTTCATGCTTCATTGGCCAGCAGCGAGTGACGTTCTAGTGGTCAATGTATTGTCCACTTAATGCCAGACTGGTAAATAATGTGACCACTCTCTAAAGAAGTGCTGTCCGGTAAATCACACGGAGCGGGCGCCGTGGACACACGCGGTAAGGGTGAAAGTTAAATTCAAGGGACTGTGGGTACCTTCGCTAATTACCCTTATGACCTATTTGTGTGATGGGATTATTTTCTTTTTTGGGAGTGATAACTTGTGATATTTTAAAAAAAAATTAAAAAAAATTCAGATGTGATTCTGAGACGAGTTTAATCAGTGTATTCTGTCGGTCGGAAGAGAAGTAGCTGTGTTGGTTTAAATAAGGTGAGTTTGAGAGTGAACCGGTAGATTTTCACAAGTTGCGTGTTTGTTGCGTAAGCCATCATCATCATCATCATCATCATCATCGTCAACATTATCTCATACTTTCTCTACCATCTCTAATATCACCATCGTCAGGAAAGCGATGTCGGAAGATTTCCTCATGATAATGGCTAATGGATTTAAATCATAATAATAATACGAGTATTCACGTGATAACTCATGTCCGCCATTACACTATTCCCTCCCTTTTCGCAACTTAATTTGAAGGAAAAAAGCCCTTGCCATTCCTGTGGGACTTTATACTCCGCCCAGGGTCCACTTGGGGCATTGAGGTTCACCCTCTTTCCTACCCCCTTCCATCTCGTGCCACTTCACATCTTTGAGTCCTTTCCTTTTCCCTACCCTGACTCGTCCCCTCCAGACCTTCCACCCGTCCTGAGGTCCACTCAGGGGCATCAAGGTATCACCCTCTTCTCTACCACTCCCCCCTTCCTTCCCAGTTACTGTCTGCTGCCCCTCATCCCCTCGACCCTCCGACTCTTCAGACTGCCCTCGATGCCTTCTTGTTCCCTCCTCATCCGAACAAGGTTGACGAAAGCGACACTAAAATCAATGTACTTGTTTGGTTGCTCTTACCAACGGACATGATGGACAACAATGAAGAGTAAACTATCGCCATTAGCCAATGAGCCAACTGTCGTTTGGGGCTCTCTCTTTTTTAGCCCTTTTTTTTTCTCATTTTGCTCTCTCGTGGTTGTCTCTACTGTGTTTTTGTCACTTCTCCCTGCCTACCACTAAAAGGCTGGGACAATAGCCTTTGTTTGCCATCAATTTATCTGTGGTGGCTGAAAGCCAGTAGCGCGGACGACGGCCGCTCTAGAACTCACCCATTGTCTGAAGCTTGTCCACTCGTTGTCCGTCGAGGCCCGGGGAAAAAAACACTGACCATTGCGTGCCCAGTGTCCGGTGTTGGTTGTGTCGATGTCCATTTCCCGTTCTTTGAGCGGGGACTTCCTGGCTGCTATCCTTGTCTGAGGCTCCCGGGGGAGTTGGTGCTAGTGACATAACTTTATAGTGGTGGTAAGATGATAGTCAGTGCCACTCTTAACGGACTATGAAAAATAAAAATTAAGATGGAATAATGTTAGGAAGGAAGAGTGGAAGGGGGGAGCAGGGATCCCTTTAATAATATGAAAAAGTTAACCCAAGTAACGTCATCTCATTTTCTACCCACGAAAAATCTTCTACTGGTTTGATGATTATTCTGACAAAATGAGGACTGAGTGACGTGTGGCATTAGACAAGCCGATGCCTACTGCAGACAATACATGTAGAAGACAAAGGCAATGATTAGGTAACTAGTACCGACTGAATTAAGATTTTTTTGGGGGGGGGAGTGGGNGGGGGACGGGAGTGAGGGGGTGTGGAGGGCAATAAGGGTCATATGACAAAACAGTGCGAGATTACGATACAATAGGACCTCGCAGTTTCGAAATCCAGGAGGCTGATCCATGTTCTTGAATTTCTAACGATTCGATTTATGATTGAACTATGACATAATAAATAATAGAATTGATACAACATCATCACTACAATTTTTTTGTACTTCGGTTATTTGAAATTCGAAATCGTGACGTCAGGCAATTATTACTAGCCCTGTTCATTGCATTCGCATCTGCACCGAGCGCACCTCTTCACTCACTCGCAGACATCGTGTTAGCCACTAAAACTAATCTTACATAAGCGCACCTTCGTTTCCCCGCGAGCACTAATTGGCCAGTTGACAGACGGAAGATGTAACGGACTCCCCCTTTAGTGTCCCTCAAATATTTGTCCTCCTCTGACGCCATAATGTGCCGGACATGGGTATGGGTCCGAAGCCAGCCTTCTGAAAGATACCATAATTATCCGCAAATAAACAGGTGGTGTCGTTCTCTCGTCCTCTCCACCTTCCGACTCCCGGGTCCCTCTCCACTCGGCCTCGTCCAACTCGCCCCATCCCACAGGCCCGGCTCCTCCCCGATCTATCGGATCTCGCTCGTCCTTAGTGCGGATTTCATGCAGGGGCGTATCTTGCTATAGAAGGGGTGACCTTTCCATAAGCCATGAAAATGTTAAGCCATATTCACATCTTTGCTTGAAAGCTATGAGTATTCAACAGTACTTTGTAAAACCCCCAAAATTATGACATTGGTTATCGCTTGCCTAGTAAATCATCTTACCGTAAAAAAATGCAGACATCACAGAATGATTGCTGTGACGCAGGACATGCTAGGTTCCGTCAGCACTTTCTTGCCCAGACTGTCTTCTTTGTATTCATATGGTGAACCATAAACAGTCCACTCTGTGTAATGACAATATTATTATGTTGTGATTAAGCGGATAATGCGCATTGAAACAAGTGTACTTAATTATATTGCGCTTGTTTGAAATCCCCCCTCTTATAACATTAGAAATACTGTTTCTGTAGAGTACCAAACATTTTCCTGTCATGAGCTAACATCTTTACAAGAGGTGATACATTAAACAGTGATACTGAGAACTGCACAGAATTACTTGTGGCAAAATCAACTTTCTTCAGCGGCTTTCACGAACGCCTTGTTGTGCATCTTACACAAAATAACTGAGTGTAAAATATACGATGGCGTATGGATTATTCTAAAGGCATGCAGCAAATTGGACCGCTAAATGATTATTATTGAATGCAGCAGGTGATATTACCTTTTCTGACAAAAAACTGGCGATCACTTATCATGATTATTTTTTCCTTGCAGTAATATGGCAGATAATTAATATAGCATATAGACTCCAAGTTTGATATCCTTACAGGAGTCGCATTTCTAGAGGTAGCTTTCAAGATAAGTGCCAGTGCCAGCCAGAAGAGATCCGCCATTGACAGTGTGGGGCAGTATGGGGAAGAGAGAAAAGGTAGCCAGCGTTCGATTTCATATTTGTTATTCTGGTCGCCCTCGCCGGGAGCCTCGGTAAATAACGGATGTCGTAACTCGTCTTTGAGCCCCAGCTTTTGCGGAACTTTTCAGCGGTGGCAGGGTCGGGGCTGCTGTCAGAGAGATCGAAGTTTAGGTCGAAGGTCAGTCCAGAGTTCGGAGACAATGGGTGTCTACCAGTGGAAAGGGGAGGAGCGATAGCGGAAGGAGGGGAGTAGGGGAGGATGTGTGGCCGGCGGAATACTGCGAGGATGGGTGAAATTTCAGCCAACCCCCTTTCCTTCCCTATTCTTTGGACCAAGGTTCTGAGGACATGAAGGTGAGAGGGGGTAATTTACAAGTAAGCAAAGATACAGAAGAAAAGAGATAACAAGTGTAGAATTTAGAATTCGACCTGGCATAGTAGAGCCAGCAGGTGGGTTGAGGAATCATTGATTTACCCTTAACCACACTCCACCCCTCACTGTTACTTTCCTTACCCTTGGTTCTTCCTAAATGATGGACACCCCTCTCCCCGTTCTCCCCTCCCGGCCGTCTCCGTGCCAACGCTTGCTGATGCCAGAGTGCACCCCCGCCCAAGTGTCCCTAGCCCATGTCCGGTGACTCCTGTCCTGTCTCCATGTCCACTATAGTGGTCATACAATGATCGGAAGGTGTGATTAGTTTTGTCTGAGACTGGACATTGGTGAGGCGGTGCCGGTCATTCAGGTGGTAAAGCGCTCGTTACTCATCCGCACCGACTTCTTTTTGTGAGTGGGTGAGTGAATTGTATTCGGTCCGTGACATATTGTATCTCATTGTCGTTACGTTATGTAACATTTCGAAGTAGAGTTATGCGAACAGGATGGCAAAGCGTGCACTTCAGATGGACCAAGTTTTTGGAACCTGATGAGTCACTTCAGTAAAAACGAAGTTTGTTGTTTCCAAGGGAGATTAACTTGGCATTCTAAGATTAGGTCAACAATGAAAGATCTATTCGCGACTTCATAAGCGAATTTTTGCTGCACAAGGTGAAGTACGTATCAATGTGTTCCAATCTCTACTGCTAGCTCGCATAGTATAGCTTTTACAGTGAGATCTGAGGTAAACAAGATATCCCGATAACAATCAACTCCAAATGATCGCAGCTGTTCGGTAGTTCAGAGAGAGTTGCGATTAAAAGGAGTAGCGTTTATCCAGTGACTTTTACTATGTAGAATTAGAACATTTTGTTATATAAAAGGTGCTTTGATTAAGCGGAAGTCGCAGTTATCCGAATTGCAGAGTAAGCGGGATATATTGCTTAATAAATTGTGCGTAAGAATTTGTTCACAATTAAGGTGTGAAACTTAGGACTGCCGTTACTGATCACCAAATACTCTCACCTTCAGGAGTTCGTTATATCAGTGGAGGAGTGTGCTCATGTAACAACAGTCACCCAATTCGGGAATCCTTCGTCGCGTAAGTCTCAGCCGGGAAGCCCCCCCCCCCC
>JAWQUT010000109.1:389117-414459 GCA_033807755.1 Ellobium chinense
CTTCTCAACATCATCATATCAAGACATATGGGCCAAAATACAAAAAAAAAAACAAAACATCATCAAGACATATCTTTAGATCACCTTCATCATTGCTTACTATTTTGGGCTAAATATGCGGGTGGAGGTGATACTGATACCCCTGGCTAATGGAGGACGTCGTAATGGATTTGATAAGCTATTTGCACCCATCGATAGCATTGCGTTATTCCGTGGTAAGTTCGTGATTATTGTCTTATTCTATATGATCTGATCTCAGAATACCTGGCGATTCAGTCTAGCTTTATTTTCGGGAACACTTCTTTCATCGGGCTGGAATTCATGCAGTGTAGATCTTTGTGAAACTGTTTTATTCACATCTCATCCATTAGTCTGATCAAACTTAGTGAATTTTGACCTGCCTGTCTCAGGCATTAGGGGAGACATACTTATTTCAGTTTTTGTCTCTGCCTTAGTTGGGGTTTTGACTTTCCATTTTGATGCATTAAGACGCATCTTACAGTTTAAAAAGAAAGATAAGTTTTGAAATTGCCCGTTGCAATGTATATTTTAGTTTGGTCACGAACTGAAACACCGTTTGAGCGCTTATCCAGCAGGCCTCACTTGGGGCGGACTTTTGCCTTTCAAAGTGAAGCTAGCTGAAATGCAATCGACTCCGCAATCCAGGTAATCGCAACTTCCGCTTAACTTCAACATTATCTATATTCGAAAAAGTGCTACATTTCTATGAAGTGACTGTATCAGCGCAACTTCTTTTTATCGCAGCTTTTTCTTAGCTAAGCTCTGAGAAGTTGCTGTTGAGCGGAATTGACTGTTCTAGTCTATGAACTTGTGCAAGATGTCCATAATTATATATATGTGGATTGAAGAATGTACCGGTAGGATTGTGTTTAAGTCTGCAGCGTAAAAGACCGCTCTCAGTTATTATGCATAAACGGTCTTCTGGGCATCGCAAGCCACAACTCCAACAGTTGTCACTTCCACTTACTATTTCTCCTTTATCAGAGAAATATGACTGGCCTGTACGGTTTGTTACTTTGGCTTTCATTGGCTGATGAATCTTTTACTTTCGGATGCGAGATTTGATGACGCAATCGCACTATTATTTACATTTACATTCTGCGTAAACCGGAGGTGAGCTTTGTTGGAGTTGACCATTTAAGAATTGTCCATGGGTGCTCTCGTCTTGTTTTCTTATGATGGACATTTCTTCCTTACAAGCTTCAGGAAGATTTACTCAATAATATGTGGGGCGGAAAGAGAAGTTCAAGAAATGGTTTATAATGTAGGGCACATGTTGTCGTATTTGGTCCTTTTGTTGTCGTCGTTGCCTATGGCTCTCGTCCATACCTACATTAGTTCTTTCTTATATATATTTTCACCATTATCTGTGTCATAAACATCATTATCATCATTCATGTTTTTATTATTCTCATTGTTGTACCTGTGATGAAATATCTTCTTGTGTTTATCAAATAAAACCTACATTAGACAGTATAACCTCGATATTAAGTATTTACTGAACAAGCATACCTTGTTACTGAGTATGAATTTCACTATAGAGTTGCCTCGATATTAAGTATACCTCAAAAAATACGTATACTTTTTCCGTGTATCGAAGGCATACTTTATAGCGATGTTCTACTAAGTTACTTGCAATAACTTACTCTCACAGTTTTTTTAAGACCCATTCTCGAAACAAACACCAGCTGGACTTGTACGACCATCATTACCACCATCCCGGTTTGTTTATTCCAGGATTTCTAGACTTCAGCAACCAGATCCTAACCAACCGGAAAAAAGCGCAAGAGGTTTGTCTCAGAAACGCAGCATCTTCAGGTCACTAACCGACCGACTATCGACACAAGCAGCTGATTAACACGATCACTAGTTGTAAAACAACTTCAATAGCGATTACGATTACCAACGTCAACTCCAGAACGACGACCTCCAACTACAATTCGATTCTGATTACAACTACACCCATCACCTCCAACTCGATCACCACTACCGTCACGAGTTCCCGACACGACACTAACATAAAAGGACCATGAGATCAAAATCTAAGGCTAGAAAACTGACACAAGGTAAGGGTGTTCTTGAAACAACGACTGAGAAAGTGTGTACATGTGTGAATATAATATATATATATTCGCTTATTCACTCTCTCTCTCTCTCTCTCTCTCTCTCTCTCTCTCTCTCTCTCTCTCTTTTTCTGTTTCTCCCTCTCATGGTTTTACCTTTTAACATGACCTACCTCGAACCCCAGCCTTCTATTTTTGTATACGAGTTGTGAATTGTTTTTGTATGTGCTTGAAAGTGGGTGAGGTTTGTTCAATTCAGTACCTTGTCTGTTTAGTTAGTTGCTAATCTTCTCCTGAAGAAGCCACACGGGCGAAAATTTAAGAATAAATTTAAGATTTAACCTGTTAATGCGGTTGTGACTTTTCTTATGGATATACTANGAAAGAGAGAGAGAGAGAGAGAGAGAGAGAGAGAGAGAGAGAGAGAGAGAGATTATTATACACAATTTATGCTTTGGACCGTCAGTTTTCAAGAAGCGTGTGACCTTCTTTCTCACCTTAAGGGTGTAAATTCATCAGATTCGGACGCGACATATCACGTCACGCCACGTCACGTCACCGGGACATTTCTCTCTTCCTCATTGTTACTCGGAAAAGCTGACTGCACAGCGCTCGACTTCACGTTACAAAGCGGCTTTGACGTTCGCGTACAGGGAGAGGGATGATCAGCTCATATATTACAAGTTGTCGTGTTTTGCCGCATCTTGATCCAGATCCTGATTATTCAGCCATAGTCCATAGCACAGATGATGCCTAACAATGCCCATCTCTACCCTTACATTTTCCCTAAAAATCCATAGTAATTCACGTGCACTATTTTATGAGAATTCTTGATTACTTGAGTGCGGGATCGACACCATGTACGTTGGCCAACCCCATATTTTATGTGTGCTCTGTTTACTCTAGCGTGTGAAGGCTGATTGTTTATATAGTTTACTTACTATAAATTAATAGTATGCATCTTTTCTTGCTTTCTGGTGACTTCCCTTAATTACCAGCCCTATTTTGAGCTCGCCGCGGTTGTAACCTGACCTCGCTCATTATTTCCTCTACCATCCAATAGATCTACATCGTATGCTGTGGCCACATAATTGCCCCTTCTCCCTTCACCCGACAATCCAGCGGCCACCCGAAACAATAGAAACTCCTGCCTGTTGTGGCAATATGGAGACAATGGTGCACGTGTTTGTTTGAGCAAGTTTATCTAACGTCTGGCAGCATCACTGCCCTATCGCTTCCCATCTCGTGTCCTGCGTCTTCCCGCGGGCTGCCGCTCTATGGAGTCCGGGCGCATTCAGATTACCACCAATTGCTTGTTCCTTTCTTTTTTTCAGGTGCATAGCATCATCTAGATTATGCCTTGGGGTAGCTGCTTTTCCACTTTCTTTCTAAAGCTGCCTTTATATGCCTCTTGGATGTTATTTCATCTCTCCGTTATACAAGAAATGCAAATTTCTGTAAAAGTTATGTACATCTAACGTATCTAGATTAGATTATTGCCCAATTTCTCCTACACTCCGTCAACACTGTCTTTCAAGTCCTCATTATTCACCCATCCAGTTAAAACAACTGTGCACATACAATCGATTCTTGTTAATCACAATCCACTTAATTTCAACTTCCGCTTAATGGCAACATTTTCAGGATAAAGAAAATACTATTTTTTTTCATAAAAATCACCGGATAATTGCAGCTTCCTTTATTTGCGCTTTTTTCGTGCTTCCGAGGAGTCGCCGTTAAGCCGACTCAACTTAATAACCCTCGCCAACACATTGATCATATCTGAACGCAACCGTGGTGCCCAATGTCTGAGAAAGTCAGCATTTGTCGAGAGCTCCTGTCATCGATCCTCCGTGTTCACCACAAAAAAAACCTTGTCTCCCCTCAGGTGTCTGTAGCTCTCGCAGGACTCGCAGGCACGCTTGTTGTCTCACCTCCTCCAACTCCGACAGTTGCCGGATGCCGGCTCGGCTCATCTTTCCTCTCGCAAAGGGGTGATGGACGATTTCTGACCAGCTTATCTGATCCGATACCGATTTCTCGCCCGTCCTGAGAAGATCGGCACGCTTTATCATCATCAATTCCCTTTGCAGTTTTTCATACGTCAGATCATGGCTTCACAGAGTCTGATCTTGTTATCTAGTCGACAGTCAGCGTCAGGGGTGCTCTCCACCTTGATGAGATTCAAGACTCCTCGATGTACATTTAAAAATGGCGACCGAACATTTCCGGAACATGTTCCTGCATGACAAAATAGCTACTGTAATATGATATTCTGTGGTACTTTCTTAGCTGCTATCTATCAGACCATGTCCGCTTTTCAGGATTAATGACTTTTATGCAGCACTTTAGAACGTTTGGTCTGCTGGCTTCGCCCAGTGTTGTGTTACATTAAAGTTTTCATCCTATACACTTTATGCTTGATGATCACAATAATTCTGTAAGCATCTGATTTGTATAGTTTATTGAACCGGATGGGCTGGGGGAAGGTAAAGAGGTGAAAAATTTGGTAAAACTACTGTGCGAGAGTAACAACTGAAACGCCGACCCAGTTAGTCCGTTCGTCTCTGGGATCTTCGATAACCGTTTGCGTGCACCCTCAGACCCAGCATGGTCATGCGGTATGCCCATTAGTTTATCCTTTATTTTCCATTTATCCACTCTGGTCAGGCATTTCTCACTATCAAACCCAGGCAAATCTTTTAATAAAACAACCAATCTTCTCTACCCTTCCTTACCCCACCCATAACCCACCCCCAATTCCCAGACAAATCATTCTCCCCCAGTGAAGAGGTTTTTCTTTGGGCATTATTCTCCACCTTTCAGAAATAAGCAAAGAAGTAAGCAGTGTAGTAAAGTAATAAACAAAGTAGCAACGTAAATTCACAATAAGCAAGTGGCAAAGTAATAAGCAAAGTGGTAACTTTCCCTTTAGTGGAGGACTTTTCTGTTGGTATCATTCAGAAATAAACCACAATGTAGGCAAAGTAACAAGCGAAGTAATAAGCAAAGCAGTAAAGTAATAAGCAAAATTGCAAAGTAATAAGCAAAATTATAATTTTTCTCCATGAAGAGTGTTTTTGTTGGCATTATTGCCCCAACATTCAGAAATAAGCAAAGGAACAGGAGTACAGCGCATGTGAGATAATATACAAAATAAGAATGGGACAACCAGTAATGAAAGCCGCTACTTTTCGAGGAAATTGTTTTAGTTCGGCGGGTTGTGAAACGTTCCCTCAACTGGCATACACAAGTCTCTTCTTCCGGATTTTATGAATTTCTCTCTTATCGTCGCCTTCTGTTCCACAGATTTAAAACATCTACAGTAGATGTTTATCGGAAGTCGCAAAACGCCATCATCGGCAGAAGAACTTATACCCTCAAAACACAGCGATTAGCACGTAGCAGTGCGGAATTAACAAGCACGGCTGTCATAGACATGCGGAGAAAAGCAATTTGGTTCACATAGAGGTATAGAGAGATTTCTGTCAGAAGCATCACTTACAAAGATTAGTGCTTAGATTTTTTTTTTTTTTATTGTGCGTTCAGACACAAAATACTTACGAACTGCAGGGCCTAATTCTATAAATTTATGTCGCTTATAGACTCAAAATACGTACTTTCTTTGACCTTTGCAGCAATCGAGCAGTAACTCGAATAATCTCTTATTTAGGGTACAAAGAACTCGATCCCACCCACCAGTAGTCTTTCACTCTGCAGGAGCCTGGCAAAGGAAGTGGTTTCTTGACTGTCTGTCCGCCCAGCGATAAAATTTGTCATGTTTACCGAGAGTTTGCGAAAACAAGCACCAGATCGGATGGCCGTCAACTAAAAAATACATGATGGGAAAACGACATGTTTCTAAGGGCTTTCGTAATATTGCCCGGCTTTGAGCAGGGTTGCCATTCTGATGTTTGCCATTTCATTAGATTCTGAGGCCAAATTTCACTAGATTTACTAAACACTCTGTTTAATCCCCTGAAATTGTATTTGATACTTTGTGCATTTCATGGTTTTTAGCGGGGCAGATAAATTACTGAAAAACAAACAAACCAACAAACAAAAACAAAGGATTTAAAAATTTATAAACTCCCACACTCTGTATCATCGTGCAGAGACTACAAAAGCTCGACCTGTGCGCACAAGTGCGAGACAAAGTTTTTTAAAGGTTTCCTGGATATAGGCTAAGAGAACATGCGTAAAAGCCGGCCATATGTGTGTTGGGCTGGTTTTTTACCTACAATTTATGTAAGCTTATTGTTATTTGTTGTTTTTGTTTTCTTCATTATAGAAATCATTGTTCACTATTATCATGTGTCTAAATAGTGGGCCAAAAGCCAAAATAAATTTAGAATTTTTTTTTTTTTGGACATTGTTTTTATACTTGCAACTTTTCACCAGATATGTTCCTAGTTTTCTGCAAATCTTCCAGTACATCACCAGAAAATCTCAACTTCATTAGTTTTAGTGAAAAATCATAGGGGTGGCAGCCCTGGCTCTGGGGTACCCATCTCTGTTTACCCAGTAGGATGCTCTCTTCATACACTGGCACGGACTAGGGATCGGGTAGGTTGCAGAAGGGGATTGGGGAAGGGAGATGGAGGGGGGGGGTATGGTGAGGAGGACGGGCGAAGAAGTATGTGAGGGTGGTGTAGAGGTAGGGGTGAGGATTTTGGAGAAGGGGGTATTATTTCGTGCGTAGATTGTTGTATGCGTGTAAGTTGCGGAGAAAGGGGATAGGAGGTGGTGAACATGGAGGTTAGAGATTGGGGTGGCGCACTGTGAATAAGCTGGTGAAGACATTCTGATCAGAGGCCAAAGCGGTTGAGTTGGGGCAATGAAGAGCTGGAAGTAAAGCTTTTGGTTAGAGACTGGTAAATTCGCTTATGGGGAAGCCGGTGCCAAATTTCTGGTTAGAAGCTAAGGTTGCTGGAGCTGCGGTAAACTCCTGCATAGCTCTCTTTCTGTCTCTCTCTTCTTGCTAGCACTACGGTAAACTCCTGCCGAGCTCTCTCTGTCTCTCTGTCTCTCTTCTTACTAGCGCTACGGTAAACTCCTGCCGAGCTCTCTCTCTCTCTCTCTCTTCTTACTAGCGCTACGGTAAACTCCTGTCTCTCTCTCTCTCTCTCTCGTCTTTCTAGCGCTACGGTAAACTCCTGCCAAGCTCTCTCTGTCTCTCTCTCTCTCTCTTCTTACTAGCGCTACGGTAAACTCCTGCCAAGCTTTCTGTCTGTCTCTCTTCTTGCTAGCGCTACGTAAACTTCTGCCGAGCTCGCACTCTCTCTCTTTCTCTCTCCTTACTAGCGCCACGGTAAACTTCTGTCGAGCTCTCTCTCTCTCTCTCTCTCTCTTCTTACTAGCGCCACGTAAACTTCTGCCGAGCTCTCTCTCTCTCTCTGTCTCTGTCTCTCTCTCTTCTTACCAGCGCCACGGTAAACTTCTGTCGAGCTCTCTCTCTCTTCTTGCTAGTGCCACGGTAAACTCCTGCCGAGCTCTCTCGTTCTCTCTCTCTCTCTCTCTCTCGGGAAGAGAATAAGGAATATGGTGCTTTGGAATTAAGGATCAGAATTTACACCAGGACCGAATTAAGCCAGCGCGGGGCCTGTATCATCAGTTTAAGGGGTCCTCTAACTACAGTCGAGAGGGAGGGAGAACAGACAAATATTTCCTAAGAAATTTTGTGTTCCATTTATATCGTATTAATAGTGTTGATGATTTTTTTTTTTTNNAGGGGGTGTGTGAGGGAATGTGAGGGGGTAGAGGAGACGATGTAAATTACACAGTGCGGACGTTCATCTTCTAATCTATAGTGCGATCAGAAATCTGACCATGGAAATATCGGTACACAAGAAATCTGCCTAAGATCCCCCATTTCACTAGACAGCTTGCAAACATAATAGTTCAGGGCCCGTGGCTCTCGAAAATGTAGGGCCCTGAGCAGATGCTATTGTTAATAGGTTAATCCGGCATTGGTCTGCATGTGAACAGTTGGGGAGTGTATAAGAGTCATAGATGAACACCAGACTCAGACGTGCAAGTTAGAAAATAATATACACAAAACAGAACTACAAGGCTTAAATTGCCGTGAAGCTGGCTTCCCTAAGGTGTAGTGGTAGCACATTCAACTTGCAAGCTGATAGAGCCTGGTTTGGACCGCCATTAGGAACGGGAAATTTTCTAGTAGGTTTTTTTGGGCATTCATCTCAATTTCAAATTCTGAAAACTCCCTGGTGGCACACTTTCCGGATATTTGAGAGCTTGCGCATTAACGATGGTATCTCTTACCATCATAAGAATATCTTCAGTGCATCGGTGCCGAATGCATCCTTAGTGGCGTTCAACATGAAGAGTTAATGTAATTCTTACGATGTTAAGTAAGAGATACCATCGATATTGCGCAAGTTCTCAAATATCATATCGGGTTCATATGCCTCTCTCTTAAGATAAAGGATAGAGAATGATATGCCTTACTGCTTGCTTACATACAGCTGTTACCAATTACGTCAAGTTTTTTTTTAAGCGCAGTGTACTGGGACTCTTATTATACTTAGTGTTGAAAAGTCATAACCCTAAACCAAGCAGTCTGCGAGGGATATTGCCGATAAGGGTATAGACATTCATATACGTCACATGTAGCAAAGGGGTTACACAGGGAGCTTGTTCAGCTTCTATTGTCTCTATGACTACTTTCACTATGTTTTCTTATCCTTGCGCTGAATGGAAAGATATAATATGTGAGAAATAAGGGAAATTGTCTCAACTTGAAGACAACGAAAAAATGAAAGGAGGCCATCTACATGTTTTTTTCACTGTTTAAAGTTAGGCATAGTATCATGGTTAATAATTTTGTAGATTAGTTATCTATTTAAGATGGCAAACCACGTGCACCACTATAAGATTATTATTTGCATTATTATATTTGCAATAAGATTATGACTAATGCATTATGTGGATTCTTATAAGCTTTTTGTCGGTGAAAAGCTTCATTTTGAGAAAGAGAAAGAGAGGGAGAGAGAGGGAGAAGAGAAGGAGAGAAAGAGAGGGGCGGGCAGGCAGGCAGGCAGGCAGACAGGCCGGCCGACCGACCGACCGACCGACCGACCAACCGACCGACGACCGACCGACCGACAAACCGACCGACCGACCGACCGACCGACCGACCAATTTGCAATAACGGGACGAGTTGGGCCTTTAGACTAGATTTGATTTAATGTTGTAAATAGTGACTTGCGACTTGACTTGTGACTTGAAAACGAATGACCTGAGACTTGCGCTGTGGAGACTTGACTTTACACTTGATAAAAGAGACCTGTCAGCATCACCAAAAAATGGTGGTAATTTCATTGTAAGACAAGTTACTTATAATTATTATGCGCGTATAATATTATTTCCACGTGTGTGTGTATGATTGTCTGTTTGTGTGTGTGTATATGTATATGTGTGTGTGTGTGTGTGTGTGTGTGTGTGTGTGTGTGTGTGTGTGTGTGTGTGTGTGAGAGAGAGAGAGAGAGAGAGAGAGAGAGAGAGAGAGAGAGAGAGTTTAATTTAGTAATGAGTCAATGTGCTAAGGGCATGTTCATCTGCAAGTAAATACGACAATGTGCCTAGGTGGACAAATAAAATTTATCTTAGCTGATCTAGAAAGAAGAAAGTTTTGGAGCTAAGGAGGATGCTTTTCTTCCCAACACCTTGTTATATTTTTAGTTTCAGAGCATCCACCACATTATCAGATTCGACTTACTCGTGCTACTCATGCTGTTACCGAATTCTGAAAAGTGAATGATATCCAGACCGATGGGGACAGAACTAACTGACCGAGGGTATGAGATCTCAGGAGTGTATTAGCTCTATTAGGTCCAGTGTCCCTCTGAACTGTCCCATATCCAAGCCCTTGTCCCCTTGTTGACACAGCGGCGCTAGCTTTACCCATCTTTTGTCCGTGGATTAGTCCCGGCCGGGATAATCTAGCCCGGGGGCCAGATCTGGCACGATGGAGTGGACACTCTAGTGGACACACCAATGATACAAGTGTCCATTGCACAAAGTCCTCTCTGACCACCGGAGCGATGATTATATTTCGACCCCGTCGTGTAAAAACGGTATCACAGTCCTTGTCCCCAGCAATACCTGTCACGACCCTTGTGTCCCGGGTAGATTCAGACTCGGACAGTGTTTTCCCCCTCACGCGTCCCTCGACTCGTCCCGCGAATGAACACAAGCCTTAAATATTGACTCTGTATCCTTACTTCTTTTAAGGGTGACAAAATAATGGACGACAGTCCGCTCCTCTGCCACTCGTGAGGAGTCCTCTTCCATTTCAAGCCTCAAGGCTGACTGCCAGATTATCAAAAAGCTTCCAGGCCTTTTGCCGTTTGATTTTGTTTTCATTTGGACTAAGTGTTTCTGGATCGCCGAGAGCTTGGATGGCAAATAGACATAAATTGGGTGGACACTGCCGGACACTTGGACAATATCATATTGACTCTACAGATGCTTGAGGATAAGAAATTACCTCTTCTGAACTCCGACGCTTTTCTGGCGGTCTGGGGACAGGGTGGGGTGGAGAGGATGGGAGTGGGGTAAGGGAGGATTCTCACCTCATAAACGGGTCTTTTTGCCTCTTCCGAAATCTCTGTCTCTTGTTGTTTTTTTTTTTTCCTTTACCTTTTATAAGTTGTTTTGACTGCATTTTTCAAGCAATTAGTGAGTGTAGGATGGGATGAAAACATGAGAGGTTTGCGTCTTTGACTCTTTGGACCTGGTCTTCTGCAAACCGCTGCGTAACTCATGGTATTGGTAGTTTCAGAAACGGCACCTNCCTCATCCCTCTCCCCACCCTTCCAAAATAACAAAAAACAAAACTAGTTACACTGGGCTTATCTGACGCTAGCGTTTTAAACCATAAGCAATCGATGGCATTGCCCCAAGTGGCATCTACGAAAATGATTTCACTGCGTTTACTCATTCTAAGCCACCTCCAAAATTGATTTGAACGAAAAGTGATACCCTCTTTCGCCCCGTCCGAAAAACAACAACAACAACAACAACAAGAAAGTCTTTAGTGTTGAAGTTCTTTCTTAATTCTATCTTCCCACTTTATTTAGGGCAATCACACACACACACACACACACACACACACACACACACACACACACACACACACACATACATACATACATACATACATACATACATACATACATACATATGTTATATAGACAGCTGGGATTTCCTGTCCACAGCCGCTTCTTGGTACAAATATAATGGTGAAACAATATTTAAATAGTACAGGATGTAAATCCAGCAGCGGTATAATATATTGCATTAGAAACCAAATGTTGTAAATTTCTTTCTCTTGGCCTAGGCTTCACTGAGGTAAGAAGAAATCTGATCTAAACAAATGGGCATTTAATTATTAAACCATTTTCTTCCAGGCCATTCTTCAAAGACTAGAAGCAAAAAAATGTAAACGACCAAAAAGTTTATCTAGGTGTACAGCGAATCTCTGATCACTGTCTTGACCACTAGCTGACATTAGACCTGCAAAATAATTGAATGGTGACACAATCCGTTCGGTGCAAAGCAATAGTCATGACATTATGTTTGTACATCCCCCGTATGCCATACCTGACGGGCTTCGATATAAGTGTCAGGAGCGCTGACCTCACTAAATGGTATGTCATTTACATGTGCTTGCAGCAGTAGGTGGCATAGAAAAGTCCTTATTACTCAATATAAATTTCGTTTAGATCTGTCTAAGCTTCTTGTAAGCAGAAAGATTTACTCGGAGAGAGAGAGAGAGAGAGAGAGAGAGAGAGAGAGAGAGAGAGAGAGAGAAAGAGAAAGAAAGAGAGAAAGAAAGAGGGAGATATATAAAAGAGGGAGGAAGAAAGAGTAAAACATTTTTTAAAAAAAGAGCAAGAGAGAGGGGTAAGGAAAGAGAGAGAGAGAGAAGAGAGAGAGAGAGAGAGAGAGAGAGAGAGAGAACGAGAACCCACAGACAAATAGGACGACAGATAAAAAAAAAATTACTGATATGAACATTGCCTGCAAGACGCCCACACAAGTAGACTAGACTAGCGCGACATTTCTGAAAGCCATCTCTCTGACCTGCTGAAAGAAACGTACGAGCAAGGAAGTTGCTCTTCACTGAATGACTACATCCTCCTGGCCCATCGGAGCAGATCTCTTGTCGACACTTGAGATCATCGAATGTCCCCTTGAGAAAAGACAAGTCCCTACCAACTCACACACATCGCACACACAGTCTGCAGTTCCTTTTATAGTTCGTCAATGGGTTTAATTTGGGCACCGTCAACTTCTTACAGTTTCCTCGAGCTCATTAGCGAAGGGAGATTCTACTTCAGATTGTCCGAGTAAATCGCGATCATCCGTCCATCTGTTAGAGTTGCGTCTTCCTGCTTCTCACAGCCTTAAGAAGTATCAAATTTTATGCCATTCAAGATTTTGACGTCAGATTCATTATAGTTAAGCAGATCTACAGTCGAATCCGCATAATGGAAACGCAGCGGAAGTATGGATAATGTTGTAATTAAGCGATTCTTTTGCCTTTAGCATCTACAAGGTATCTGTTGAAAAATGTTGTGATTAAGCCAAACTGAGATTGAGCAGATCCCGATTTAAGGGCACCAAAGGTTCATGTAGCAAGAAAAGCGGGCAAACACCTCTGCCTCCCATAAAACTTTGATAGTCAGGGCAATTCCTGCAGAATGTCGCGTCAGTTACACTAATTTCTGAAACAAATTTTAATTTACAGCCGTTAGTTTTGGTTGCTTCGAACAGACGTTAATGTATTCTTTAAATACAAACCGAAACTGGTTGCTGTAAAGTCAGAGCAATTCATAGATTAGCATAACTGACGTGACATTCACATGGATCTGCTCGTCACACATTCCCGTCACACGAGTCATATCCTCCGCCCACGAGGAAAAGAAGGGTTATTATTGTAATCATTCTTGATTAGCGCCAAATCAGCAAAATGGCCAGACCCTTCTCTTCCTCCCTCCCTCCCCACTCCCTGTCACCCATCACCAAGCCGCACTCAAAAACAAAAAAAGTGTTGCTTTGTCAGATATCAAGTATTCTCCAGTACCTACATAATGTAATACTTTTTAAGAAATTTATGCTCATCATCAAAACGACATCTTCGAAGCAGCACTTCCAGTCAGGAGGGCCGACTTTGTTTATTCTACGCAGAACAGAGAAAGTTGCGACTAAGAGGATTTGCGATGATTCAGTGGCTTTTCATTGAAAATATAGCATTCCGTGATCTGAATTAGGCTGCAGTTGAGAAAGAATTGTAATTCATTCAAACTACAGAGGCTTACGAAGATTACAACTTGACCGTAAGTTGTAATTTACTGTGGCGATAATCGATTATGCCAGTGATCATGTAGTGAGCAAAGGCTCACCCTTTGATTTACAACGTGGCATCGACTTCTGGGCGATAACGAGCACAGTACATTTATATCACACGATTAAATCAGGATCAGTGCAACGAGGACCAATCGATTTGTATTGACTTTGAGGCATCACAATCTTGTAAATGTAACATATGGGATATATTTAGACGAGCTTGGCTTGTAAATATCCAGCTTTGCATGTTAATTATGGGTGGGGTGGGTTGAAAGGAAGAGATGTGCAAATGTGATGCTCATTAATTTTTCGCTACTTCTCAGAAGGAAACGCTCACGAATACTCCTCTGATAAAGAGAATATTAATGCCATCCTATCATTGAGGATCAAAAATTTTGATAATTCGCTTTTAAATTTAAAGCTGCGCCATCCGATCGTTACCGTCTCCGCCTATGAATGGCCGTAG
The DNA here is from genome assembly GCA_033807755.1 of Ellobium chinense. Lineage (NCBI taxonomy): Eukaryota > Metazoa > Mollusca > Gastropoda > Ellobiida > Ellobiidae > Ellobium > Ellobium chinense. Next base: position 403,044 of record JAWQUT010000109.1, read on the forward strand.
ACACCACCTCAACTTAGGTGGATTTGCTTTATATTTCAAATACTAGACGTCTTTATACCAACTTTCTGTACCGTAGTTTTGGGAGGCAAATAAACTAACGATCTGTAGTCTCTATGCAGTATGAAATTATTTAGTCGTGAAATTAAGAAAAACAACCGCTCCGGTGTGAGGCATTAAGTGAAATTGTCCCATCATGCCTTTCCTCACCTCTTATACCCCGGGCGGGCCCATTAATCCAGATTTGGTAATAATAGTTGTGCAGCTAGAACTATGGTGTGGTTGGGCAATCCAAGCTATTGCTTTTTGTTTTTTGTTTTCATGCATAGCTTTTCGCCTCATAACCATACTCTACTGATCTATTCCCAGAGAAATAGAATAGGATAGAATAGAATAGAATAGAATAGAATAGAATAGAATAGAATAGAATAGAATAGAACAGCACAGCACAGCACAGCACAGCACAGCACAGCACAACACAGTCGTTCTTCACGAACCATGGCTGGGTAAATTATGTAATAATTTACATGAATTATTATTCATTGGTCTGTTGTCTTTTACACGTGCACACAGACATAAATATCCCTAAAAATTTCACTATGCCTTAAAAAATAGTATGGTTTGTGACTGCATTTTCTCCTAGTTTAGACTGTAATTTTCAAAAACCGAAACTGGAATTAGAATGGATGATGAAGAGGGGAAGAAAAAAACAACAACAAATGACGGAAGCAAATAAATCCCACAGCTGTTAGTAACTGATAAATTTTTTGAATTTTACAGATTATGATTGAGTTTTAACTTTCCATATGAAGAGAGGAGGGCGGCGTAAATGCTTTACTTTTGCAGATTAATGTGAGAGTGTTGCGAAGTTGATCATCTCTTAATTAATACTTATAACGGCCGCTGGTTCAGTTCATGTCGGTGACTTTGAACCCAGCTAAGGTAATAAAAGTAAAGAATCCGAGCAGCAAATAGATCTATTGATTTTCAGTCAATGCATTCTCAGGATGACAGAATTAACTTACTAATAAGAGTTTTATCAATCTGTAAACGCGCTCGTACCCTCCCTGCTCCCAACTCCCAGCTCCGTCACTGTCTTCCTGCCTCCTCCATCAACATGATCAATGAACGCCCCAGCTCCGACTGGGCCCTCCTGCTCCCCTCGGCTGCCGCATCCTCCACAGCAGACAAACGGAGGATGCTCCACAGCGACTCGTCCCGGCGCATCTCCCCCTCCAATTATCTCCTAAGCCCCGAGAGCTCCCGCTGGCCGCAATTCGATGAGCTCTCGCTGGGAGGGGACTCTCGCCACGAGACAACCAATAACACTGGTGGATCCCTCGGCTAAATGATGGATAATACTGTCTGATGCTCGCGATGGATAGGCAGCCAGCCGACGGAATTTCAATGAGAACCAAAGACAGCGTACGAGTTGAGAAAGAGGAAAGAAGAAGAAGAAGAAGAATAAGAAGAAGAAGAGGAGGAGGAGGAGGAGAAAGTAAGAAAGAATAAACGGAATCGGACCAAAGGCGAACGGATACAGCAGATGCATAAGCAAAAAATAAAAAAAAAACACAAAAAAAAACTGAAGAGACAGGAGTGAGTAAACTGAATGAAAAAACGAAAAGCTCATTAGACGGAGTTATTAAGAGGAAGAAGAAAATAAAACAGTAAGTAAAAGATAAATCAAAGGAAAAAAAAAACAAAGGAAAAAACAAAACACCATGACTTGAGAAACATAAAAAGAAGACGATCAGTAAAAGAAAGGAAATAACAGAAGAAAACATCAACAATAACAAAACATCTTATGAATGTTTTAACACAAAGGACGAAAGAAGCAGAAACAACTCATCAAAAAATAAAACGAGCAAAGAAAGAAACGAAAATAATCAAATAACGTATGTATTCGGATGGAGAAACTGACACAAAGTGACAGAGAAAGAAGAAGCATCAGTGAATAAGAAGAAAACAGGAAAGATCCAACTAAGATTAAGCACGAGGAATGGATTAGAAAGATAAAGAGAGAAAAGAATAAAGATACGAGGAGAAGATATAAAAAGGGAAAGCGAAAAAAAACCGACTGGACGAAGAAAAGCACAACAGCAGCAGCAGCAGCAGCAGCAGCAGCAGCAGCAGCAGCAGCAGCAGCAGCAGCAGCAACAACAACAACAACAACAGCAACAACAACAAATAGTCAAACAAAAACATAATGTTTGAAAGATAAAATGAAGAGGCGAAAAAAACAACAACAAAAAACTCAAATGGAATCAAAAGTAAATGCAACCATATCTGTTCTTTTTCGATCAAAAGTCACGCAGGTGTTTGGGTGGGGTAGGGATGGATGAGGGGCGAAGACTTTTATGTAAGAGTAGATCATACGCTAGTTACTCACTCAACTTAGATCACGGAATACAAGTCACCAGGGAGAAAGGGCGTATGTGGTACTCAAATAAACAAACGAACAAATAGCAAGCAGACATCAGAGACGATGTCTTCAAACCTACAAGCAGGAGTAGTCTCCTTTCTGCCCTATTCCGTTACAACCACCCGCCTCCTGTACATTTCCTATTGTGTCATTTATTTATCCCCCTCGGGAACTCTAATATTCCGAACTCGCCTGACCCTCGCTAGCTTCAAACATTGTTTCCACTGCTCGTGCACATTCACAGACAATCATCCGGCGTCGTTAACTCACTCAGAACCCAAATTTGTCCCATTTAGCGTTGATCTGTTTACACACGTTATGAATCACATACAGGGGTACCGGTTAACCCTCGCCCAACGTGTGTGTCCCACTTCCTCGCACAGGGGTCCCCCGGTGTGAACATCTTTTAGACCCCCCATTTTTAGTTCCGGATCTCTCGTGTTGCGGTGTTATCACAACTGGGGATTCCATTTGGGCAGATCTACTGGTACTACCGCTCTCTGAGGCTCCGGGAAATTTGCCACAGGTGACATGTAAAGACCTGAATGCGTGTCGTTATTAAGGCTCGGGCATTTCAGAAATTGTCCCCCGGCAGAGCTCGGCCAGTGAAAATAAACACATAGGTGCAAGGAACCTCGTCGTGTTGATACCCGTAACGGTGGTCGTAACAGTTGCCCGTTGAAAACAACTGTCGCTACATTGATACATTTGCATACATTTTACAGTAATACACGACGATAATTTGATCCAGACTGGTCCTAAAAAAAATATAAGCCCGATGGCCCGGGTAGGGTTAATCAACACTGGATACAGCAGTGGAAAGACAGAGACTGCCTGACGGGTGGGAAAAGGTGGAACCTCAGTCTGTAAAATCCCGTCTAAGAGAAATGTAAAGATGATGAGTCAGAAAAAGCTGAAAACCAAATTTTCGGCCAAAGAGCCTTCCTCATGGAATAAATGTTATAAAAGCAGTCTTTGGACAATGTCATCAGTATAGGGTGGCACGTCCGCCATTTTCCAAGCGCATTGTGTTGTGTGTGTACCTATATAATGCTTTTATGTTGTATTCCCAGAGAAAGGCCGTTTGGCCGGAAGTTTGGATTTAACCTTCAAGTGTGGTCTGATTAACAACTGTAATAATAATATTATTCTTATTGACCATCTTTATTGTGTATTTCTCTCTCTTAGAATTTCATACACTGTGGTTTTCCACTGCCATTATGGTTCGACACCTGCTGTTGTTCCGGCTATCTGTCGCAAAATGCTCATAGACGTAGTTGCTGTAAAAATTATGAAAGATATCTCTGAAAAAAACCTTCCTTTTTGGTACTTAAACATGATAAAGCACAAAAAATTTCGTCGCCTGCATTTATCTAGAAGCGCCTACTGTATAAGCCACGGGAAAATAATACCAGTAACAAAACTTTTTTTTTCTTTTTCTTTGTATGAAGTAAATGGATTCAACTGAATTCATTTTCAAAGAAAGGGAATGTAACGTTTGTCATTTTATATGATGCGTTGGATGCATAAGGAGTCATGTCTCACTGTTTTTATTGGTTTCTCCAATTACAGGAAACGAGCACAGTGGTTTAAAGGGTTTAGGTATCGCTCTCAGTCTTCTCTTTCAAGCAGGATTGTAACTACATCTTCCACCTCCCCTCCCCGTGCAAAAATCATCGCTTGGGGTTCTCAACCTTGATGTATCAGTCCTCTCTTTTTCTGTTTATTCCATTATTTTCTCCTTCTTTATTGGGGGCCACCTGACCTTCACACCCCTAACCGCATCGGAGGAGCTGCAAGTGTGCTGGTTACGGCCCTGTTTTCAAGTTTGCTGTTTTTGGAATATTTAGTTGGCGTAATGCCAGGTAGTGTTGGGAAGGAGGGGGAAAGATGTTTTGATTTCAGTATCACTGATGATTTCTAAGCCCCTTGATAATATTGTATTACAGCCTTATCCGGGATCCTTGCAATGCAGGGTGTTGTCTGCTAAAAGCACAATACAAAAAAATAGAGTGGGCAAAAGAAAGTGACGAAACATAAAGAGTCTGAAAGTTCTTTCCAGCATTTAGTTTTACGCACCGGAAGTGCTATCCCTTGACACACCCACATAACAAGGAACAAGGAAACTGCGTCCTTTATGTATAATATACTTAGAAACCACAATCTCTGAAACACGACATACATTGTTCTCAGCTGCTAGACGACGATATATCAAATATTATTTAAATCCAAAAAAACACTTCAACTTCAATCCAAATGTTTCCATTTTTCTACGGATCAGTGCGCCCCAGATTTGGAGATTTTTGTCAATATGATTGTATGGGAAAGAGAAAGTTCTGTCAATTTTTACTAATTTTTAGAGATGTGCAATCTGCACATTACTTTCAACTGATGGTCCAAGAGTAAAAGTTGCTCTTCTGCAACTCGACCATTTTCCTGTTGATATCTTGAGCTTCTCTGTCATACTGAAGACTGTAAAGTTACCATACTTGTTCTTAGTAGATTTTGGCTCACTTGAGGACAATGTCAGGTGGATGATAAGGGATGGGAATGGCGATGATGATTATAAAAATATAATTAGTATAATCTAATAACTTTCTTTGCAGCGGTGAAGAGAAAGAAGAAACAGTATAATGGTATGAAAGCGGTATTCAGAATGATTTAAAAAAAGTGTATGCTGTATTTAAGTCCCAAAACAGGCCAGACCAGGCCATCCTTAAATGACCACGATATAAATACTTAAAAAAGCCAAGGAACTAACATACCAACCTTTCGTGAAACCTCAGGATCAGGAAAAAAAAAAAAAAGGTTATTGAATTCTACTGTATTGCGAAATTCCTTGAAGGCGATGGTCTGTCTGCCAGAGAGAGCGAAGTTGCGTTACATTTTCTTGAAAATGATATATGATGCACGTTACAAAGTTCAAAGCTGAGTGTTAGTCTACCCCCATCTGCCAGCAAACTGTGCTCGCTTTGCTCCGTTGTGGCCAAAGTTCAGCTCTGAAAACGTTTTCTTTTTTCTGTCTGTATCCTGCCAGAAAAGCCATCGCAGCTTAGATAAACTTCAGCAAAGGAAACAATGCAAAAACAATGTTATTGTGGGGAGAGACAGCATTATCTCCCTGTCGCCACATTTTCGCTCTCACACTCATCCCCCTATCCCCATATTAAAGAGAATGAAGCTGGAGGTAAGGAAGAAAGTGGGAGCCCTACAGGCATCAAAGAATTTTTGTCTTGGAGGCTGGGGTGGGAGGGAGGTGGACACGTGGGAGGACTGATGAAGGATGGGATGGGTACTTTATAATTATAATACAATTGATACACCAAGTGAAACCATGCAGCTGAAGCTTAGTGCGGGCTATGACTACGCCTGTGAGAAGCACTAACTTCTTGTTAATGATGGAGGTAGATGGGCACGATTTACGCCCCTGAGAAGTAGGGATGGGGAAGGTGAGAGAAAGATGGCAGACGTACTCGGTCTTTAAATATCAAGATGCAGGATAAGACTATGCCTCTGTGAGGTAGGATGGGGGGCAGCGGAGGTGGGAGGCCGAGGATTTGGAACCAGTGAAGGGGATAGGTGCACTGGTGAGCGGAATCCTGTCAGTGTGTCAAGAGATATGTCCCTCTATGCTAATAAACAACGTTTAGCTAAGTGAATGAACATCCAACGTGCTGTCTAACGTGTGTTGCGCTGACATCTCGAAGACGCATATCTACGGTAAAACATCTTTGCACTGGCACTTGAGGACTCGCTCTGTAATAATTATCCCATCACTTTGAGAAATTGAGATCGAGAACTTTTTTTTTTTCCCACAAGTAAGATTTAACTTTATCGTCCAATATTATTGGAGTAACCGACGGTGTACTTCATTTTACTTTCCAGCTTTTCTGACAAAATGGTGTGTATGTGGGGAGGGGAAAAGGGAAATGACATCATGAGTTTGTTTGTTTTTTTTTCTATCTCATCCCTTGAGAAAATGAGGGGCACTGTTCTAACTTCTATAGTGCTGTTCCAACTCCTGTTAGCTCAGTCCCAATTGTCTTTAATCAGTCCCGCTGCCAATTAAATGATCCAGATGAACATCTAGGTCATTAAAATTATGGGTTTGAATGAGGAAATAGAAGTAAACTTCTGTGCTTTGTGTCAAAGTATGAACCTACCTCCATGAAAATCCACTTGGGATCACAGGCTATGTCGAGAGAACGAGGATAAGTTTATTTCTATGCCCTATCTCTTTGCAATCCCTGACCCAAAATAGTGCTCCTACAAGTTAACCTCAAAGAAGCAACAAATACATTAGGTCAGGCAACAGCTGTGCTAACTTGGCTACTGGCAGGGAGACAAAACAAACTGTAATCCCACCAAACAATAAATTCAACCCATTTGATCTACATGTACATTGATTTGCGCATGGTAACCTATTAAGGTCACAGACTGAATATTAAGTCATATCAACGGTTCGAAGAAATTAGGTTTCTTCAATACAAGAATCTCTAGCTGATCATGTTATGGCCAGTAAAGTCTGCTGTTTTCCCCACAATATTGACAAAATGATAGACTCTAGAGGGTCTATAGGACTGTGTTAGAAACATACAACTGAATCTCACATATTCGACATCCTTACCCACTCGTTGCAACGCTCCGATCTCCTGCACTGTAAGTTCTACATTAAATTTACCTCATGAGCTCGAATACCCCAGGGACTTAAGTTTGTGTGAGCCTGTTCCTTTGAAATTCGAGTTCGTAAGGTTCTGCTGTATTACACTGGAACCGATCGACTACTGGCGCGGCTATAACAAGAAACCGGTTATATCGGACAGAGTCTCAATCCCCGTTTTCATCATCTCTGATATAAGCGGGACTGGAACTGGAAAAGCTAAAATTGCTTCATCCTAGTACGATTTTTTGCATGAAAAGGGAGATTTGACAACCAGTGCATTCAATCGCCTCGCTCAGTGTTTATAGAGTAACTACCATGCCAGCTACTATTACTAACAGTGATTGTATGTAGCATCACCAAGGCGAAGTCTGCATGGTCATAACATAATGAACCATAATTACAGTTCGGGTGTCATCAATGGTTCCCATACCCCAATAGGGAACAAGTGTTAACGAATCGCGTGACGTTATACTTTTGTGCACTCTAGAACGCATGAGACAACCATGCCTATATCTAAAATTTTTCATTGTACTGAAAGAGGGTTTTGTGATATTTTTGACGTGAAACCCGTATGCAGAGTCATCTTAACCTATACATCGAAGTCCCAACTCATCAGATTTACTGCTTCGAAGCGTAAATACACATTTCTGTATACCTTCGTGGTTTGTGTTATTTGTTTCGCTTGTTGGTAGCTGAATCTTGTGTGTCATGTGTCTCTTTTCCGTAGCAAGACATCGAAGTGTAAGATTAGGGTATATATAATTATCTGCCAGACCAAATTAATGTGCCTTCCATGAAATTAAGCATTAATCATAACAACAGGCATGTTAGTCTTGCGTTACAAAACAACACGTTCGGTGTGCTTGAAATTCGATGGTAACATTTGCTGCTAGTTGTACTAAGTCTAGTTCGTGTGCTAACGTAGACACTTTGATCTGAATAGTAGCCAAAGATCCTGAGAGCGAATGGGTCTTTCTTCCTGAGGTTTTAACATGCATATATTCTGTCATGTATTCTCTGTCTTTTCATTCATTAAATATGCTGGCTTGGTGAGCTCGACTACACTAAGAACTGCATGACACAATGATAACAGTAACATGTTGAAAGTCACGACCACTCCATTATGACCGAGTTCCACAGTAGAATATCATGAAGTCAAGTTTCTCCAGCAGGCAAATTCATTGCGCAAGAACTTTCTCATCGCCACAGGAAAAACAAATACCTGCCTCTGCCATCCTCATCAGTCCCTTATAATCGTCGGCGCAGTTTTTATGTTCATTGTTTTCATTGTTCGTCTGTATCAGTTATGCCATGTCATGTCACAGCTTTAAGAAATATAAGACGGTTGACCGCGGTTATTCGCAATTCGGATAATTGCAATAGTCTCTTAATGGCAATATTTTTCTCGCATATTCAACTTCGCTTAATTGCAGCATTTTTTTCCAATATAACAAAATACTATGTGAATGAATAATTACAGCTTTTAATGACCACTTTCTCCTTACTCCCGAGAGTTTCAAGTAAGCGAAGTTGATTGTAACAATGTTGACTTTCTCTATAGTTCATTAGAAAACTGCGACTCAGTTTACTGGCAATTTTGGTTTTGATCGTGAGGAGTTTAAGTTAACGCAAAGTTGACTGTAACAAAAGTGTATATATATACGCACGCACGCACNCACACACACACACACACACACACACACACACACACACACACACACACACACACACCGCTGGATAATTGAAACTCCTGTTAACAGCAACACCAGCATGCTCCCGAAGTGTTTCAGCTAAACCGAGATGTCTTAAACAAAATCTCTCTGTTTTAAATCACTAAATAATTGCGACTTCTTTTCATGGCAACTTTCGCCTAGCTCACTAAAGTTCCAATTAAACGGATTGACGGATTGACTGTGTGTACGTGATCTGGATGAGGGTGGGTGAGTACACTTGTTGAGGTCGGTGGTGGGCACTCAGTGCGTGATGAGCGATGTTATTCTTTTTTTCTCCTCCATCCCGGCCAGAATATATCATATGGTGGAGAACGGCCGGCACCGGCGCTCACGACAAGCAGATGATGGGAATTAAAGATGGGGCGGAGCGAGAGAAAACACAAGGTAGAGATGGAGAGAAGATAGCGAAGATGCTCGTGCGGTGCACGTGTGAAACAACAATCCGTGGGAAGTCTTCATCCCTCATTGTCTCACAGCGCACATGGGGCGGACACTTGTTTCGGGTACTCGCGTCACGAGAAGCGGGTATCGATTACGGGGTTTCTACTGTGCTGAAAATGTTTTGAGGGATGAAAAGAATCATTCATTTTTGTCAACTATTGCCACCGATTAATTGCCGTTGAAAAGGCTACGGAGCTTAAAGATCAATTTTTCAAGAAATTAAAGGGAACCTGTCTTAAAATTCACATTATCATGCCTCTTAAACTTTTCTCCTTATTTACTAACGATCTTTGCATGCCTCTTTTACTTACCTCTACAATTACATTTACTATGGGTCACTCTCAGTTTTTATGTATGCACGGTCATCCGAGCATCGCAAGCTACAACTCCAGCAATCATTGTTCCTTTCTTTCCAGTTTAGCACTGTCAGAGGAATATGATTGGCTGATATAGTGTTAATATGCTATTATGTGTATTTTCGGAAGCCATATTTGACGACACTAATGCACCACTGTTTCGCTTAAAACGGAAATGAGTTTCTTTGGAGTTGTAGCTGGCAGTTCTTCAATTAAGGAATTTCGAAGTTTAGTTTACTGTCACCCCAATCCCAAGTGCGTTGATTAGAATTTGATTTTACTTATGCACGTAAAACTTACTTAATCTGTGCGGAACATTACCCTTAACAATTAACATGACACTCATAATAAAGAAATATTTGTATGGAAAACATTCTGTATGTTATGTAGTTAGTAATATGTAATGCAAGTGGTTGTGCACATGTGGACAGTGGTTTTTTCATGTCTTGATTTTGATACGAAATAATATCTTTGAGTACTAAATATTAGAGAGCATGCGCAGTAACGATGGGATCTTTAACCGTCATAAGAGTTACATTAACTCTGCTTGTTGAACCCTACTAGAGCGAATTCAACACCAATACGTTAACACTATTAAGAGTAGTAATGTATAGTAGAGTCTGTATTTACAATAATTTTCCGCCTGATGCAAAAGAAAAATAAAGGGATGACCAATCAATGTTCTTGACTACATTAATCTTCCAATTATATATGTTATGAATGCAGAGCTTATTGTTGATATGACAGTATGACATAATTGAGCCTACTTTAACCAAATACTGTGCCAAAGCACTCAGAATTGGTGCTCAGTGTCATGAAAAAGTACTCGGTATCGAACAGATCTTAAGATGGCCGTATCGATCCGATGCTAATTCTAGGCCAGCTTGGCATTGTGAACATTATACTCTCTACACACAAGGAACAGGAGACCAAGATAAAACTTATTGTTTTGTTTTGTTTCGAATTCTGCTCCACAAGAGATAAAAGTAGGCAAAAATATTTTGAAAGGAAAAAAAATGGAGACCAGGTTCGTGTGACACAACGCATGTCCAAGTGTCGAGGCTGCTGACGAGGGGCAGAAGATCAAACTACGCACTTCTCAGATTTCCCTCGGTCTGGCATTACTTACCCGTCATATCAGAGAGTCGAACAAAACAAAAAACAGCAACAACAACCAAAACAAAATCTCGTCCTTGTACGTCTGCACGACATCCAACCTGTCTTGAATTTTTTAAGTTCACACCCGCATATCCAAAAAGGCTATTCACGTTCTCATACGGGAACGTTCGCTATGCACGCGTTTTCACCTCACGCTCCGATTAATGACGATGGAACTTCACGCTTCTCGTCTAATGGTACATCAGCTCCAACAACAAAATACATGTCTCGACTCGCGCCGCATTAGACCTCTTCAGAAATCCATGCCATTCTTGTCAGTGCTGCGCATCGCTGAGCTAATTTGTAGCCAATTTACTTATCTTGATTGAGCCCATTTCTTTTTTTCGGTGCAAGTTGGGAGGCACGTGTATTTCTCATAAACTGATTGCTAATGCGCAACATTTTGGCAACTAACAATGACTTTCTTAGGGATTTTATTTGTAATATTTGAATCATATGTATAATGTTTAATGTTCTGTGTTCAACTGTATTATGAATGAGATGTATAGCACTGTATGGTAGTGCAAAACAATTTTCCATGGGATGGATAAATGTTCTGATTTCAGAGTTGCTTTATTTTACACCAAAGTATATTGCTAGTTTCTCATAATTCTGCGTCGAGGCAGAAAATTCGATTAAAAAA
>JAWQUT010000109.1:420526-432834 GCA_033807755.1 Ellobium chinense
CGCTACCTCCTCGGTGCCTGAGACATGCTAGTCTACCTTCGTACTTCTCTGTCCACCTCAGTGGTGTTTTTCTTTTTGTCAGTATTATATTCATATAATGAATCCTGCACGGCTTAATCCGCGGTGTTAGCTCTCTCTAATCATATCTGTGCTCTAATCCTATCAGGTCGACCCCAGAAAACACAAGGTAGCTAGAGAGAGAGAGAGAGAAAGAGAATAGTCATGTAATCTTCAAAGTCTTTAGAATCTGTGGCGAACAGATTTGCTCTCTTAATATGATCTCAGACAAGCTTGGGTAAGCTTATAAGATCCGCCGAGTGGGGTGTAGATATAGAAGACTATGAGATTAAAGTCCTGTGCGATCGGTAGATTCGTTATTCTTTTTGTCTCGACGACTTCGCGGTTAGGGCTAGGGAAGATTTAAGTCTAATGTGATCAGCGGGGCGACATGGGGTGCCGTGTCGGGACAGATTTTGCTTGGACAAAGGACATTATGACCAGATCTAGTCTTATTAGCCACTGGCTCTAAGGCTATTAGTCTTCATATACAATTAGACCATATTCCGTAAGACAGCGGAAGTAATGAATAGGTGATATTATGTTCTAATGTTCTATGTGTATCTTCTTTTATGGCCTATATTATCATATTCTATTTCATTCTTTTACGTAAATTTCTACAAGCAAATTGAGTTAATTAAGAATTTGTGCAGTAACGATCTTAATGATTGTAAGAATTACATTGATTCTGCATATTGAACGCCTATAACAGTATAAGGGTGCATTCAGCACCAGTGCCCTAAAGTAATTCTTACGATGCTGAGAGATCCCAGCGTTAATGTGCAAGCTTTCAATTTACACATCATCCGTTTTGAGGTATAAGATCTTATTTCACATGATTTACAGAGAATTATACATCCCTGTACGTCAACATGAACGGTAATATAATATACTACAGTGACGAGCACTAACTGACTGCTGGCGGTTTTGTTACATTGCCCTAGTGTTATTAGCATTTTTAGGTCGAGAGTTGGCGTAATAGGCGGTGAGGGAAGAGATAGAAATCACCTCCCCTCCGAAAGCCGTCTTAAATTTTAGACAAAAAGACAGCAGAATATAAGTAGGCCAGGCTGCTCAGGCCTGAGAATTTTTTTGAATGGCGTTACTTGTTATGCACCAAAAAAAAGGAGCTAATAGGCATACAAACTTAAACACTGATAGCTTCAGTGATGAAGATGTCCTTTTTGTGAAATCGGTTGAAGTATTAACGAACTGAAGTGTAGAGAGCCGGCTCCTTTTTTTGCCTCATCAAGAAATGCATCTTGTTCGGCCCGTATGGGATCACCGACCTAAGTTACCAGGTGTAAGGAGAAATCAATATATCTGCACTCCCTTCCTTGCCATTTGGCTACAAATATAAATCATAGTCCTTAACCTCATTTACTCAAAATATCCATATTTTCTTTTCTCCTTTTCCTGAGTCTCTTACCTTCTTTACCAAAATTTATTCGCGACATTTCACTGCCCCCTGCCGATCTCGGGAATGAGCTAAATCCCTGCTCCATATTTGAAGGACCCTTGAATTGCCAGCTCGTCCATTCATCCCCTTTTAAGAGGCAAATATAAATAAATGCTGCATAGCTTAATCGTGTTAATAATACATAATATATTGATGTTCAGTATTGGCATATATGCCTATAATAAACACAACTGAAACTGGACCAAAAAAAAAAAAATCAATGAAAGAACTCGATTTCACTGCGTGCGACGAGGTCAAAGGTGAAATCTTATTTTGCCTCCATTATTTATCTTCGGATTATCATCACCATCATCACTGCTTTCATCATTTGAAACAAGGAGTTCGAAAGCAACAACAACAAAAAAATATCCGTCCAAACCAGCAAAGTTTAGAATTGAGAAAATGTACATTAATACTTAAAGCACTATGGTCACATTGAAGACATCATACAATAAACATGAATTTTCGGAACAAAAGTGACCCCTCTTCAGGCTACTGAAATAAATGAGCAAGAGAAGACGTAGGGTAAAGTGGACTTACAAAGAGTTCACGGATATTTAAGAAAAAATGAGTAGGCTTAAAGTAAATAAATATCGTGGTATAAGAAAATTCTGGTAGAGCCAGACTATGACTAGTTCAAAATTTAAAAAGAAGCATGATGGGCGGGACAGACGGGGAAACGAGAAAAATTCTGAATAACATGTATAGAGATTAAAAGAGTAAAACGTGGGCAAGCAATTAAGAAGCCAATAAGAAAGGGGTTGCAAATCGCTTCTGTGGAGCAAAAATAGAGTAGAAAAGTAGAAAAAAGTGACAAGAGGACAAATAATATTTAAAAAAAGAAAATAACGTCTAAAGGAATAATGCAAAGGATTTGACTTTTCTGAATTTAGAAAAATGGATATACGGTCTTTTAATATTAAACTTCAATACATTATATTTTTTCTCTTTATCAACATCCCTTCCCCTTCCCATCAAATTAAAAAAAACTGCGTATAATTAAAAAACAACAACAAAAACCAACCCCCCTAAAAAACCTCCGTTCTTGCCGTACCCAGGTTTCTTAGGCCATTTTTGGGATATGTTTGAAACATGACTCAGCTTGCACCTGGACTCTGAGAAAGTGGGATAAAAATCGGTGTGAGAAATGAGAATTAGGGAGAAGGATCTTGAGAGAAGGGGCAGTGGGAAAAAGAAAGGGATAGTCAAGTCCCCTGGGGCGGCCTGCCCGATTCAGGGAGGATAGACTAGTGGTAAATGTATGAAGAGGATTAGAATTCAGTCTTAATTAGTGCCGAGCTGTGTGGATTACGGAATGGAAAAAAAAAATAACGTGTCTTTTAATGACTCATAGTTCAAGCTGACCACTGCATTTTTCACTGATTATTGGTAACTTAAATCTGAAAAGGGCCCTTGTTTGTAACTGTGTGGTGCAGTGACACCCTCTTTATATGTACTTTATACCATCCACATTTAGGGATACATTTATGGTCCGCGGGGACCCTGGAACAGTAAAGGTGCGGGGACCCCTTTTACATCGTAAGATGACCGTGTTTGAGGCAAACTTTGCCATAGCAGAAGGTTCAGCAAAAAAAAAAAAACAAAACGCAAAACAACTCCTTCCCACTCTCCTCTCCTCTCTATCTCTCCTTCCCTCATTTTCTCTCATTTGAATTTTTTTTCTTCCAGCCTGGGCTCCGCTACAAGCGTCTAAAACTGTCTCTATCCACACCAGAATCGGTGACAGTAACACCGAGTATTGCTAGTTGGAACGGTCAGTGGGAATAAAGACGGTGCTATCTTTGCGGCACGCAGCAAGCTACGCGTACAACTGACGGACCTCAGTCGCTCATGCGATATTGAGTTAGTCTGTCGGATCGTATGCGCTAAGTACATACACATAAATGCACAGAGAGAGAGAGAGAGAGAGAGAGAGAGAGAGAGAGAGAGAGAGAGAGAGAGAATGGGAAACAAAGATAAAGAGGGAGAGATATTGGGAAACAAATATGGGAGGGAGGGAGGGAGGGAAAGAGAGAGCGGGAGAGAGCGAATGCAAAACACAGAGAGGGGGAAAAAGGGAGGGAGAGAGTGAGTGAGTGAGTGAATGAATGAGTGAGAATGGAGAACATAGGTAGAGAGGGAGAGATATTGGGGAACAAAGGGAGAGTGAATGAGTGAGAGAGGGAGGAATGGAGAGAGAATGGGAAAGGGAGAGAGAGAGAGAGAGAGAGAGAGAGGCGAGACAGGAAATAGAGGGGAGGGAGGAGAATGTAGACTATTATGGGGGATAAAAGTGGACGAAGATAGCTTTTAAGCTGGTGAGTGAATGGGGAAAGACAGAAATAGCACATGTGGATGTAAGCATAGTCTAATTATTGCTGCCTTAGATAGATCCACAGCAGAAAATGGCGAACGATTTGAGCGGGAAGTGGAGGGAGGAGGGAGGTGAGGGGAGAAGGGTATCTTAGTCCTGTATTGTCTTCATTTGTCATAGAATACGGTCGGTGTAAGTGGGATTACTTTCGGATTACCAGGTTCTTGAATCATGTGCCACGAAGATTAGTTAATCTCTCAGTAAGGAATCTCGTGGACGAGCCCAGTCATGACAACCTGCCGAGACCGCTGTCGAAGGCCGGACCGTGTGCACGAACAAACATGAGTATGGTCACATCTGCTTGACGGGCGAGTGAGCACTTCGGGCGGGTCAACTTGACTGGCTGAACACGTGTACTCTGTATGCTTACGTCTTTTCTAATGTAAAAAAAGGTATTGTTAAAAATCTGCGCCATTTAAAATGTTTGAAGCGAATCAAAATGCGCGATCAAGCGTTTAACAAAAGATTGTATTAGATAGGCAAAGAGAAAATTGAAGTATTTGATACCATATTTTTAAAGAATATTGATTACTCTTTGGCTTTCTTGCAGCTAAACAATATACATAAGAAAGAAAGTAGATATATGAGAGACACTTATTGTGTTTGTTACGTTATCGTTACTGTTATGTAGATGAGCTGTTTTATTATTTCGTCTTGTGTTGAGTACTGTTACAGTACAATGGTATAATACACACAAAGAAATGCAATAGACTAGATGGATGGATGGATGGATGGATGGATGGATGGATGGATGGATAGATGGATGATGGATGGATGAATTGATGGATGGATCGATGGATAGATGGATGGATGGATCACACATAAAAATAATGTATTGACAAACTGAAGGGGAAATGAATGGAGAAAGGAAGGGGGGAAGGTAAATGAAAAGAAATGAAATGAAACTTGTAGATATAAATAATGACTGAATTTTGTCTTCAAAATTTAGGGGATTTTGCGGGTTAGTCTGTGATGAGGAGAGTGTATCTGGTGGATTATACACCAACTACATGTCAGGCCCATGCTAGGCGGGGTCAGGGGGGATAGTTCCCGCGCTATAGGGTACAGCTTAGAGAGTAACTTACTCGTCCCCCAACCACCTCATTACCCTCCGGTCCTCCTTACTCCTTACAAAATATGTGGTGAAAACATCTGAGATTCTACGTACCACATCTCATGAACATAAGCATTGAAATTCGAGTTCGTGAAGTCTTCCTTTATGCTGCTCCGAATTTCTTTGATAACATTGATCTGAATTGTTCATAAACGTTGCAGGATCTAAAGCTGACATTACTAAACGAGACTAAAGAGACCTGATATTCACCCTCTGTTTCTCCCTCAAAGTCTATCACAGATGGTCACAGAGATTAGACACTTGTCACTGATACTTAGTCTTACCGGCATCTTTAACACGGACCGTAATATAATATATCAAGTTGACTAAGTTGTCAACAGCTGCCTGTTGTATCGATTTCACAGTAAGCCAAAAGCTTTAAAAATGTGACTTAAACAATGAGAGTAAGTATAAAAAAAAAATAAAAATCATTGGTGGTATTGAAAGGAATCCAAGTTGTATTAAATACAGTATTAACCCTTCAATTACCAGCCCACGTAAACTTTGCTTTGTTCAAAATACCATGTCAAGCGGTGTAACTGTCAAAATTAAATAGATGTCACAAGAGATAGTTTGCTTTTTTCTTAATTTTCATTTTATTAATGCTAAAGGTGTAAAGGGGACAATAGCGGGCGACGCGATGAACCTCGGGGACGGGCGATGATGATGAGTTATCCAGTAAAGAAAGAGCAAAGATTTCTGAAACCTTGAAACTACTGCCAATGGTCTCATGACCTATGTTGGATTAAGCCAGTGCGGCGCCGTTGTATCAGGAGCAGTCCGAAGAAAGATGCGCCTTCTCCTCGCCTCCCCTGCCCCTCCCCTTCCACCACCATTTTACAGGAGGGAGGAAGAGAGAGAAAGAGAGAGAGAGAGAGAAAGAAAGAGAGAAATAGAGATAGATAGATAGATAGATAGATAGATAGATAGATAGATAGATAGATAGATATAGAAAGAGAGAGAGAGAGAGAGAGAGAGAGAGAGAGAGAGAGAGAGAGAGAGAGAGATTCAGTAGTTTTTCTAAAGATATTTTGTGTCCGATTCTTACAGTGTTTTTTCTTTTGGCGGGTGGGGAAGGGGGAGGGGAAAAAGGGTTGTAAGTTACACATCGGGTACGCTCGCCGTCTGCGGTGCGGCCACAAATCTCGCCAAGGAAATATCGGTAAACAAGAAGTCTGGCTTAGGATGCCTTAATTTCATCGGACAGCCTTCATTGCGCGGCGCTTGAAAATGCGTTATCCATACCATATACCTCTTTTGCTACTGGGTTAATGTGTTCATTAAGAGCGACTTCGTTTAATAATTGTAAGTGTTGACTAATTTCATCCCACCGCCTCTTCTTCAGGCCATTTCATAACTTCAGTACCTCCCCGCCTCCACCTGTTATCAGAAATGAACATTATGAGCTCAGATCAAAGTGCAGCTTGAAGGAATGAAGAAGGAAGCTATCTTGTCGTAGGTGCAGAGAAACTGTCAAAAGAGAGAAACATTTTTGAAGTCTGAAGGGCATGAAATTAGCGGTGTATATATATATATGGGGGGGGNGGGGGGAGAGGAGGAGGAGAGGATGGGTTAACATTGCGTTGAGCCAGAGGTCAAGTGGAAAGCTGTTTTAATTGGAAGAATTGGGGATGAGGAGGTAAGGGAAGGGATGATTATAGTGGTAGGAATGTAAACAAATATATTCTTTAAATCCAGGATTTACCGAAGAATCTCAATTCGGTTTTCATGTGTATGTGCATGTTATGTGTATGTGTTATTACGAATACTTTCACTACGATTATCGATTACCACAACTACGACCACGACTACTTTTGCCATTTCTTTAAACGTCAAGAACAGTAGTGGACACTAGTCTTCATCCGAGTGGTATTCAGTTTTCGCTCAAACCTTGCATGTATGATGGTCCGCTTCAGATACAATCACAGATCAATGCAGTGCGATCTAGCAACTGGCGATGGACGATAGGTCAGCTCTCTCCGGCCCATATCTCACCCAAACAGGCTCTATGCCCTGTTTTTTTCCCTCGATCCTGTACTACGCAACAGTTGAGAGAGAGATTGTGTTTTCACCATAATACTACCATTAACTTTAACGACCGTACTTACCGCGATATAATGTGTGGAAAAAGGTATCAGGGACACCCTCTTCTCCCCCACCTCCCCCCTCCCAAATAAAAAAAAAGGAACAAAACCGCTGTACGAACATGCCTACCTGCGGTAATGCGACTGTTTAAAAAAAACAAAACTATGGTGAATTCAGTAATCTCTCTAATACTATAAAATGTATAGCAGTTTAACCCTGAAGGTTGCATGAGATACAGTCAGTTCCGCTGAATCGTTATCCGGATTATCGGAACTCCGATTAAGCGAAAAATTTTTCATTCACATAATATTTTTTTTTTTTTTTATAAAAGCCATTGGATAATCACGACTCCTTTTAATCTCAATATTTTCCATGCTGCCGAGAAGCTGGAAGTAAGAAAAGTGGTGTTGACGTCATTAGGTGTCAGTGGAAAGACCACCACATGAACAATGCTATGAATTCCTACGCATTAAACCTATCTCAGTAATCATAACCTCTTTGTGACAGCCGACACTCCCCATTACGAGCTCTGGGGTTTTCCCTGATCAGAGCTCTAAATTTTATGAATTTAGATATTGAAATACGTGAGGTTCTGGAAGGAAACAAACCAGCAAACAAAGAAAAAGCAGGTCCCTACAGCAGAACCATGCCTTGGGTTGGTCTTTTTCTTTAGTGGAGTTTCCACATGTCTCCTTGGCAACATAGACCATGCTGGTTTCCAAGTGTCGCATCGAAATCTGCGTCCAAACTTGTTGGTATTTCGTCCTCGTGGTCAGTCGGGCTATATGCTGTATGCATTATATATACACCGTTCTTAAATAGTAAGTTCCAGCACGGCTCACTTCCGGTTTAAGCAAAATGTGAATGTAAAGAATAGTGTGATCGTGTCATCAAATCTCGCCTCCTAAAGTAAAATATGCATCAGCCAACATTGAAAGTCAATGTAACAGACCTTTTCAGCCACACCTTTCCTCTGACAGAGGAGAGTAATGAAAGTTGAAATTGTGGTGCGATGCCCGGATGGCTGTGCATGTATAATAACTGAGAATAGTATATTAGTGCAATCGACTCCGCTAAACTGCAAATCCTCGGGAGCCTGATTGAAAAAGTTCGATGATTTTAAAAACAAGTACTTCATGTCTGAAAAAGAAGTAAGACGCTAAGAACAGTACAGTCTTTCTTTTTTATTTTTTGTTTTTTTTTTGTTTGTTATAAATTGGTAAATACTTTCTTTACTTCCAAAGAAATAATTATGTATACTTGTGGTTAAGATTATAGTGCAGTATCATGATCATTATTATCCGTTACCATGGCTGGTTGTTAGATTTGAGGCAGACCAACGTAAACGTTGCAACGGTCAGACATGACAGAAGTGCAGATCCTAGCAACTGTGCCGGACACGGAGCGCCGTCTTAGATAAACAAGTGATCGAGTTCAACACTTTATCTACCTGTCTACGCACAAACATTGCCTTTGTTACAAGACTATCAGCACGTGGACCGGGTACCCTTATTGTCCACCAGCATATCATTGGGCAGTTTGTCTTCTCCGGACACGTCAGCTCTGATTTATCTCCGACCCCCTTCTTATTATGCTCGCATTTTGCCAGTAAATGTTGCCGCATACACTCCTACGATTGTGGGGATATCCTCAGATAGATTTGTGCAAGAAAGAAGCCGCTGGATTTCTGGCGTCGGTCTTGGGGGCTGTGGTCTACGATGTGATAGCAAAGATACTAGGCTATTTACGGGGACTTGAGCCCTCGGACACTCGCAGAGATAGCCGGAGGTATAGAAATTGGTCGGGTAGATAGCGGTCCTAAGTGTATGGGCCCCACGTCTTGAACAGCCAGGATATAAGACTGCTAGATGTCCTAGAGTGTATTTAGCAAGACTTAACTTCCACCTCCTCAATGTCATATGATGCATTAAACAGTTGGCGTAAAGATTACGGTCGTCTGCCGGTTCGTCTGTCTGAATGCCGGTCTTTCAATCTCTGAGAACATGCAGCACGCATTCGTTTGGTTTTTCCCAAAGGGGGGGTTGACATCGCCGTCTTGGTGTCACGATTCTTTATGGGTTGTTTGCAGTGAATCTAATCTGTGGCACCACATTTTAAAACCTCTGTTTAAATGATTAAGAGGATCGTAACTGCCATCACGAACTGTCGTAATTACAGGATCGTGTGGCTCCACCAGCCTGCACCTCGAGCTTGAAACTTGCTCAAAACAAAAATGGAAGCCGGTACATCCTACCTTCCACACGCGCAGGGTATGACGTCGACACTTCGCGCTCTCCTATTTCAATGTGCTGATCATTGTTTTTCCACACCTGTCTGTTACAATTTCCTCCACGACTGCACAGCGTGACATTTTGTGTAATGCCGCCAGTTGTCATAGGCTAGAAATTTTAAATGCTATGTTTATTTGAACTTTGCGGGTGAACATGTACGTACAACTCCTTGCTACCCATAGCCCATTAGTGGGCCATTTATTTACACTACGCAAGAGTAATACACTATTTTGAAGAGTTCCACCGCAAAACGTAGCATATCCACTTAGCGCAACATAGGGAGCCATTCCTCATGTCACCGTAACAAACAAATGACATCTAAAAAAGCTTTTAATGCACTTAATGTGTGAAAACATCAATCTGAAAGTAGTCTTTCCATTATAGTCTGGCCACATACTCAGAATATTAATCCCCTGACTCGCGGTCGCCACCCATAAATCCGTCAAATTAAATCATACAGATCAAAAGGCTTCCAAATCTTCATAAATGTAAACTTCTTTTTTTTTTCTAGGAAGAGACAATATTATTTCAATAAAGAAGAAAAGTGTAGAAATAATGCAGTCTCTTCGATTGCCTTTTTTTTTTTTTAAACAAAACTATTCTACTACATTACAGCCTCAAGAATTTCTTCTGTATGAGGCAATGAAAGGATTGCTTGGAATTATCGAGATAGAAAGTACATGTAGACAGGATTATCAAATAATGATGCAAACTACGATTTGTCAGAGACCTTTCGGTTGTATCCCTGCAACTTGGGTATTAAGTACATTTACTCACTTAATAAATACACCTTCTTATTGAGTTTGAATTTCACTTGCACGGATGCAGTTTACTATGATTATTCAGGTAGACCTCAGTATTAAGTATGCCTGAATATGCAGTGTACTTTCTCCATGCACGAAGGTATACTCTATTTAGAAGTTCTACTGTAACTCGTGGATACCACATTCTGATTGGTTGTTGGAGATCCTAAGATACAGGCGCACAAACCTCTAGAAGTGCAACAAATCATATTGTAAATACAAACGAGCAGCAAATTCTAGTCATTAAATTGAGCACAGACTTCTTTTACTAATGCCTCATTTGCATTTTAATCTGTAACCACGATCTAGAAGCTTCAGTCGATATTCAGTCCAATGTTTTAAGCCGGTTATTGTTCAAGACCTGACATTTTCATTGGATATAACTTTTAATGACAGAGATTTAACTTAAGATCATTGCCTTGGCTTAGCCCCAACGCGTGTCACAAAATTAGCATGTCACGTGCGCTAAGGAAGTCGTGACTTAGATTTTCTCGGGTGATCGGCTGGCATCGTTCATAGATCACATTTTTTTTTTGAACCTCTGCTAGGATCTTGTTTTTCCATTGTGTTTTGTTGTTGGTGTTGTTGTTGTTGTTGGTTATTTGTTAGCAGGATTACCTAGAAAGTTTTATCAACGCCACCATTACAGTGTGAGCTCAAATTTCACTTATTCAAATTTCTGGCATACTCCTTGCAAGAGTCCGTTTCCTTGTTGAATATTAAAAAAAAAAGATTGATTAATCTCAAAAACTCGAATTGCTGTGCCGGTGTCCCGAAAACTAAGTTTATGAGGTTCTGTTGTAAATTGGCCAAATCTATGATGAAGCAGTTGTGATGCTAAAGAGACAAAGCTAAAGCGGGAGATGGACGGGTTCATATTGAAATAATAGAGGGCAGAAAGTCATCAGAAAAAAAAAGGTGATACTAGACTAGATCTAGACGGCTAATCAGCAGTGAAAGCATTGAAGGAAAGACATAAGTCACATAGGGAAGGAATAATCCGCAAACCGTCTAGTGCAGTTCTCAAATCGTCCTAAAATACTCAGTCCTACAGAAAAACCAGAAATCCCTTAGCCACTAGTCGCCACTCCCGAACAAAAAGCCGTAAGCCACAAGGCATATTCGATTTCTCCCATAACTAGTGACATGAACACTGTTAATTTTTTTTTTCTTTTGTTTGCAGCCACAAAAGTCGTGACTTTTGACTAGTCTAGTGGCTAACAACTACAGACTTGCAACTAACTACATTATAACACTGCGCTAAGGCTTGACGGAAATCCAATGGTAGTTACTTTCTTCTAATGACTTTTAATCAGGGGCTTAAGGCTAATGACTTTGTAACTCCGGCCTACCTGTTCAGTGAGGAAGCAGAAAGACTACTTACTTGAAGGGTTGGGATGGTAGGTGCAAGACGTTAGAGACCACAAAACTGTGGAGAAAGGCGCTCATTCAGTGATAAAGAGATAATATTTCAGTCACAAATGACAGCTGGGATACCGGGGGCGTTGTGCCCACCTGCCCCCTCCACACACACCTTCCTCAGGGTTTCCCTTCCCAACCGTCTCTAATGTACGTCACGAAGAAAGTTGGCAAAGTACATTGACATCGATCGTCACTGGGTACACACGAAGTCCCACTAATTACTTTGTATCACTTATCAAGATGTTGTATGATGATTAAAACCTCGTATTACTGATAAACATATTATTTAAATTGTAACAATTTGAAGGCAAGATCCGGGAGATTATGACCAGATTTAATTGTTTTACCCATCGACTGAGAGAGTGGCAGCCTTCCTTAATTTGTCCAGACGAAGTTGGAGATAAGAAATTAGAGTCAGATAACCATCTGTGGACAGCCACAAAGTATTCTTTTCTTTCGTTCGAAAACACTTGGTCGATTTCTCATACATTACAATACTGGTGGAGAGATCTTCACAGCGCTTGCAAGTAGTGCGGCAGTGAAATAGTGTTTTGTTCAAATTTTAATTACTGCAACCTTACCCCGCAACGGAGATGTTACGTTTTGGTCAGAGATTTTCTAAAGACTGAAGTGGTGATCCTTACGGCGGGTACACGCCCCCGGTAAACCGTTTGGAAACGTAATACCGTTTCCAGATGGCGCG
>JAWQUT010000109.1:432868-443694 GCA_033807755.1 Ellobium chinense
CCCCACCGAAAAAAACAAAAACAAAACGTGAAGGATCGATCTCTTCTCTGCATCAGTTGTTTATCACGGGACAATGCTATATCAGTAATAACATTATAATCCTGGCTCTTTATTTAAGATAAACTTGAGGCCGTATCAGAAACGCGAGCTCTCCTTTAAGCTCCTCTGATATGCGCAATTAAATGGATTAACATCACCTCGCCGACACAGTAACATATGAAGAGGGCGGTTACCGCAAGTCTTCCTTCTATGGTATTGTTTAAAAAAGAGAAAATGACAGGTACGAGGGCAGTCCAATCATAACCGGTGGTCTATTCTATGATAAAATAATGTTGACATTTTTATGACTGAAAAATGGAAGCAAGTATCAGAGGGCCGGCGCGTGATACTTGGTATGTTTATCATTTTTTGACTAAATTATCTACAGCTGTTGCGTTTCTAATTCTTGTTTTGTCATGCTGAAGTGCTTGTTTTGATCAGTGCGGATGCTGATAGTAATAAAGAATGGATTATGCCAGTACGTTCAACCGTGAATCAAATTAGATGTTGCGCGACAGTTCAAGATCTTTGGGGTATTTTAATTTAATTATATTATTATTAATAAATGTCGCCATTGATACAGTTGTGTACATTGTCTCAATATGACATGCTGATAACAATGATAATGATTTTATTCACTGATCGAAATTTCAACTTGTTTACTCCTTTGTATAAAATGACGATGATGATGATGATAGTGTGTGTGTGTGTGTGTGTGTGTGTGTGTGTGTGTCTGTGTCTGTGTCTGTGTCTGTGTCTGTGTGTCTGTGTGTGTAGTTTGTTGTTTTGTTTTTGATTACGCTGTGTTGTGCGTTTGCCAAAATCCAAAATGTACAGGACAGGCAAGAAAAAAAACAACCAAAAAAACAACAACTCGTATTTTCGTAACATTGATCTTTCTTTGGAATTAAATTCTGTTGGTGAATGCGATATAATATACACGGTAGGATAGTTTGTTGGGGTAGAACGTATTGAACTATAGTCAAAGAAATGAAGTTTTATGATCGGTTTTAGTTACTAACAAACATTGCTTGGTGCAAACGTCCGACACTCAGAAACGATATTACACGCCACCAAGTCTCATAGACAGCACTTGAACAAGTTGGTAACACGATGAGCACTCGTAATCCGGAAGAGGCACAGACCATGGCCCCGAGTCCACACGAGTCTGTCTCTAGCGGTACTTGGGTATGATCAGGGACATCCTTTCACAATGCTCTTGAAGTAGACAAGGGCGACATGCAATCATTAGATTGAGCCTTTCAGTGAGGGAAGGCAGTATGTGATTTTTTTTTCTTTGTCACCGAAGTAAGAGATCTGTAAATTTGACGTCAATGAAATGCTGCATTCCTTTCTGCCTCACCTGAGAAGCCGGCTCATTCTCCTGTGAATGAATTTTGAACATTCGCCTCAATGATTTCGTATATAATAGTTGTAATAGAACCTCAGTGTAAAGTATTCCCTTGGTGCATGGAAAAAGTATGCTAGTTATTGAGATATACTAAATATCAAGTTCCTTCTCAACAGAAATGATAGAATAATAATGTATCCGCGCATGTGAATTTCATACGTAATAATACAATTTCGAAGTTACACTGTATTACTCAAAGTGTAGTTAGCCTGTTTTGTCTGTGTCCCTGTCAGAAAGTCTCTCGGGTATTAAATCTCGAACACTCAACTGAGCTTAAGGATGAGGGGGGAAATACTACAGCGCGTGGGGACAAGACAATGGAGATAGCGAAAGTGGATCTCAAAGACTTTGTCAAACATTCTCCGTTTGTTCTGAAGGCCCCAGAGAAGAGTTTCTCCTCGTCTTTCAGGCAGATCCTCTTACGTCAGACCCAGGTCTGTCAAACCTGATGATATTGAGAGGATGAGCGGTGAAACCAATGGTTGGTCTTACCTGACATCGGTCTTGGTAGGAATGTTGTAGTTAAGAACCGTGCAGGGATAGGGTGAAAATGTGGCGGGTAATCTATTTTTGGTTGTTCTCTGGGTAAGGAAGCTATTATGAGAACTAAAAGGGTAAGCTTGGTGGGCTATTATATTATGATGCAACTGAAAACATAATGACTGCATGCGGAGACAAGGTGGGTATGATACTGTTTATTGACAATCCGAGGCAACAGATACACTGAGAAATTCTGGCCTTTCATTTTTCCTAACAATATAGAACTCATTGTGGATGGATCGCGAGGTTAAGCTTAGCAGGTAATCTTAACTACACTAAGGAAAAGACGGAAGATTTGAGTTGTGTCCGAGAATGCAAACTCACAAGAGGAGTAACCATTCTGAGTCCATTTATTCTGAAAATCTCGATAATTGACTGACCAACTCCCATACCAGCCTGCCAGCCAAGCAATCAAGCAAGCAAGCAAGCAAGCAAGCAAGAAACAGCCAGTCAGCGGGCTAGCCAACCAACCAACCAGCCAACCAATCAGGCAGCCAGCCAGCCAGCCAGCCAGCCAGCCAAACTGGTCACTAGAGTCGAAAAATCCGTGTGAGAATTCCTTTTATAGAGTCCTCTCGTTCATGTCACAGAGCCGTATAGAGTCCAGCTTACCCTGCAAGTTAAGAGTAGTGACGACAAGAGTGGGTCTTCCCCGACTGGGTGATCTCCCTCTAATGAGAGTTCATCTTACCTTCCTTTGTTGGGCAGACAATACAGGGACAACAAACCCCGGGAGACACTCCAAAGTTTGATAAGACTTTTCCAGCAGCTTGTCAAAGATTTGGTCAGCGAGCCTCAAAAGGCCTGAGTGACCACAGATCAAGTTCTCTTCGCTCTCTTGTTATTAATGAGAGGGGAATCTCTTAACCTCGGACATTGGGAGGGACAAATTTTGGGCTTAGTTTTGGAGAGGGGTCATTATAAAGGGATGAAGGTTTGGTTTTAGTAGACGCTGTTTGCCATGCCGGGACTGTCTTTGAAAAAAAAGTCCACATCATCGCCATTAAGTGAGGCGGCCAATATCATATTGTTTGAGGCAGGATTAGCCAGTCTGGTCGGGGGAAGAACAGGACGAGCATATTGCACAAGGTCTGAAATAATCATCTCCCTTTAAGATGTGTAAATATCTCTTGTTTACTGGGATTACCTCGTCGGCTGGTGACGAAATAATGGTTTCCGGGTGGACTGGCTGTCAGGCTGGTCCCTCTCTCTATCTATTTCTTTTTGTTTCTTTCTCTCTGTCTCTCACACGTCCTCGTTTTTTTCCCCTGCCTTCCTCTCTCATGTCACCACCTTCATCCCTCTTTCATTGTCTCTCTTTTACTCAGTTTTTACTCAGTTAACAGTACCTTTTTTTTTTTACTTTATCGTAAGAGCATTCTCGTATGGCTGGCTTGTCTTGCTCCATCTGTCTTTCTCTCTTCCTTCGTTTCGTCCCTCTTTTATTTCATCATCTCATTGTCTGTCTCTGTCTATCTCTACCTCTCTCGCTCTTCCTCTCTCTCTCTTATCTCTCCCTTTCATTTTCTCTCACTAACTTCATAAGACTTTTTGTTTTAAAAATTAGCGTAAATTCATAGGCATTCCTTCAGGGCTGCTACTCCCTATCCTTCTCTTTCTTTTCATTTAATCTCTCCATCACCTCCCCAGTAGCCCTCTCTTATTTAATTCATCAGGCTACACATTACCTCTTAACCTGATTTTAAATTCATTCACTTTACCTTAAAGTAAAACTCTTTACATCCTGTCAAAAACATTTCTTCCTTGCACATTTAATCTGAATGACGAGAATGTGTTTGGTGGCTTCTCTAAAGATACTTAGTTTGGCCGTGATGAATTTTTTTGCACTCACAGTGGCAAGTGTACTATATAGTACAAATCTCAGGAATGAAAAACACTGGGAACTGAATGCCCCTTCCCCGCCTTCTTCCCCGAAGATTGGGTGGAGATGGGGAGGGATGGATAATGGAAGACGAGGAAGTGAATGTTACAAAATAAGATTGAGGATACATTAATTCTTTTAAAAGGCAAACTACGGATTCGACACGACACAACACCACAAATCGTGACGTATGAAGACATCTAGACTATTTTTTTTCCCCATGAAGTCAATAGGACAATAATAATAAACTTGTTTTTCCATTGGAGTGGAATGGCGTTCTCAAGTGTCATTACCATCTTTTAATTTTTAAGACAATGACAAAAAAAACCCAAGGCTATAGTTCCTTTTCTTTCCATGACTTTTTTCCCCCTTGTCAAAAACATCCTGAAATATCAGACTAGTTTTCTTAATGAGGGACATGTATGGTTGATGTCCAAATTATTCATATTCCTTTATAATGAAATGCAGTACAATGCATGTACAATAAAATCTTCATGATAAATATGCCCTTGGAACATTGGAATTCATACTTATTACTGAGGAATACTGAGTACCCAGGTCTACCTAAGTAATGAAATAATGGAATCATATTGAATCCATGCATGTTAAAATAATACAATGACGAGGTAACTTGATTAAATTAGTACTTAAAATATAGGTGCCTTTGTGTCCCTCTACTTAAGTAGGTGCCATACTTTGGACGTCACATTGTTCATACGCACGACTTTTGATGAACAGAAATGGCTTAAAAGTGATAGAACGTTGTATAACGCTCTGGCGGACTAAGTGAATTTAATTTCGTACGATTAATAATGAGGTAAAATCTCCGGAACATCAAACAGTTCTGGCAGAGTGACGTGATGTGCCGAATTCCGTATGTTCCCGCTCTTAAATAAAAAAGATCGCGAGGGAGGAAGGAGGAGGGGGAAATGGGAGGTGGAAATTGGTCCAGGATATTCCATCGGCTTAGTTAAAGACCCAAACAGGAGGAAGAGAAGAGATTTCAAATGGCAAGAGAAAATCGCACGTGCTGATGCCAACCACAGGGCCCTCTAGGGAAGAGCGAGAGAGAGAAAAACACCCACTTAACGCGGTTTATTTTCATCTGCCCTCATCCTGATTCCCTCTGTGTCTCTCTGGTGTCATTCCTCCTCTCTATTTTTTTTCTTTCTTTCGATCCTTCTTTTATTTAACAGGTTTTAAATTGTGACGTTGCCGGAGATTTGCGCAGGAGTAAATTATCAGCGAGGACAGACTGCTCACGACTTCTTGATTCTCAAACCGCTCTGTCGTGTTAAGTGGGCGAGATCGATACAGGATAATCGTAGTCGGTTCCGTGGCAGATGGGCGCATTAATAAAACTGTTGACTCTTCATCAATACCAGCAACTCTTTATTTCCTTTGTGACGACAGTAAAGATGAGGGGATGTAATAAATCTAGGTTATCATTAACCATTAACCTCCCCTGACATCCCCCCCCCCCNAAAAAAAAAAAAAAAGCAAGTGGAGGTGACACAGTCTTGAAATTCAACCTGTTGGCATAAGATTAAGATGTCAGACCGAGCAAATTGTCACTATACGCAACATCGTCGTCAGACACACTGTTTTCAGCAGCTTTTCATGACGACTGGAAACATGAGAACAAGGTTCATTGGATGCTATTGGACACTGGGGAAATAAGTAAAATTTACATGCATAAGTGCCGTAAAACATTATATCTATAATTTAGATTTTGGAAAAAAAAGAATTAAAAGCTGACCAATTGATCGTTTGGAGTGGTGTGTTTGGATTGAGTAATAATATGTTGATATTAGGGTCCAGTGCGGGGTAGCATTTGGACTTTGATTTCACCTCTATGTAAAATTTGTGAGAGAAACTGGCTTTCATGTATCCTTAATTTCCATATGGGAATGTTTCATAATGTGTTGTAGCAGAGGTATAACACAAATAGTGCTTATATTCATATTTACATGGGAGACACTGAGAAAATTTTGATTTTGAAAAAGCCAACGAAAATGATTTGTGATGATCTGGGCCATCCCAGGGACACATTTTCAGGCGAATTTGATTTCTGAGATTGTAAATATGATTAAGCAATAAAGATAATTGTTGGTGATTGCAGTTTTATCCGTTATCATAATCCTTATCGTTAACGGCGTGTGAGGTTTATTCATTTTATATACTGTAGAGCCTCATAAAGTCCAGTTCTGGGAGATCTATCTATTATTTCGAATTTGTGAAATATTCAAGCCCGTGAATACGTTTTGATATAGAAATGAGGGTAAATCGGGACTACGACATTATATAATGATGTGGATTTTTCGAGTATATACGTTCGATATCGTGAGATTCTACTACAGCTAGTTTTAGGAGTGCCTCAACGAGTGTCAATTCTGATATGACCTAATTAAGAATGACCAGTCTCGAAGACAGTCCCAGGCAACTTCAGGAGTTTTGTCATCCGATACCATGCGAGTCTTGTGGCTCTCCAATATCGTCCTGCCGCGTCCTTCGTGTCTGAGGATCGTCCCCTGATTTGGCCCGGGCAGGAAATTAGCGAGGCAGCCAGCGTGAGGGGGGTCTGGGCAGGGCTGACAGAATTCCAATCAACGATGGACCAGCGATTGCCCTGCGTGTCAGTTGTCACTGACGGCTGTAACGGCTGGAAGACGTCTTGGCCGACAAAATCAATGTAGTGAGATAAATCTTAGCCTCTCCACGAGCTAGAGATGTCACGCTCTTTGACATGCGTTAGAGCAAATTAGCCTTCCATTAGAAGTCGGGGTGAGCCGTTGAGGAGATGAAGGAAGTGAGGGGAGGGGAGGTCTTCAACACGGCAGGCTGGCCAAGAAGATGCCGATGCTGAAACTGTTATTTTCTTGAGGAGATATCGGTGATCCCTAGGCCTGTCTCTGTCATTCCCCTATTCATTTTCTTCACCCCTTTCTTTATTGCCCAGAGACCTTGGGAGCTTTCTTGGGCGATTTCGGGTCTCAGTATCGGCGAGTCTGCCGCTGTCATTCTATTTACGCGTCCCAATCACGGTGTCCTCGATGTATTCGTTCACGGTATTGGTGACAAGAAAACCTATAAAGTATTGGCCTCACGTCTCATTTGTGTATTCTCTGATCACATATTCAAGCTACAGCATGTGTGGTTAGAAGCACTGTATCTGCGCATAAGATACATCTGTATGGGCTTGTATTGGGTGCCCTGTCTCCCACGCCCCGATTTGCATGTAGACATTGTCTGAAAGTGCTGCAAATTTCAGACGTGTATTTGAAATATACTGCATTATCTATCTAGCACGTCATTTTTGATATGTGTTTTTAATTTTCTCACTCTGAGGAAAGGATAGCATCTAGGTCAATGAAATTTTTGACAACGATAAATTAAATTGTTAAGGTGCCTAAAACTTCATTCCAGTGTGGAGTCATTTTAGGATATATAAGGCCGAGGAATGATATCGACATTGTCGCAACTTCGCCAGCAGTCGATTTGATTCTCCATAGTCGCAGTCATGTTTATCGCAAATTTTGCTCAATGGCAAAATCAGATTAGATAATGGATAACAGGAAAGTCTGCAGTTAATATAGCCCCATTTAAAGGCATGTTCTGCTTAATCGTAATATGATCCAAGCTCTCGTAGAGCGGCGTAAACTGCTTTCCCAATCAGATCATGATACGTTCCCGTTTGTGATTCTCCATTTCCCAATCAGTTCTTGGCAGGTCTCCAAGACCATGATAGCAGCTCATGATATTTAATTGGTTCCTCTCAGCGTGGAGAATGCCAATAAAATTCGGCGAGTCACTTTCATGCCTAGAAATTAATCGGAAACACTCGGGAGCAGGGCAAAAATGATGATTAAAGGAAGTTGCGATTATCCAGTGGTTTCTACAAATAACTTACTGTATTCTGTCATTGCGGATAAGGGGCTTTCTGATGAAGTGGATTGGAATATATTTTTGTCAAGCAAGAGAACGGTTAGAAATGTGGAATATACGAGCTGATCATGACTGAAAAAGGCGGCTTTATTGCTGAGTAGTTATAATTATTTCCGGTTGTCTTGTCTTATATTGCTTCGACTGCCAGGCAAAGAAGCCATAACAGAACTGGAGCAATAACATGTTCACACATTCTTTTAGGCTTGTATCTTCGGCGGGTGTCCCACCTAAGCCTACGATTTTATGGTTTGGGAGGGGGAAGGAAGGGAAGTAACGGAGTAAGTAAAGTTTCTATGTGAGGATCAAAATGAAGCCAGTTCAACTGGACCTTTGCGATCACCAAGTCGAGGAATAATGGCATGCCTTTGATGGTACAATGTAATGAATGAAACCAAAAAGAAAGTAATGAAATGGATCGTCTTAAATATAAAAAATAGTGATAACAATGTACCTTTCATTTCTTCATTAAATCTAAGGCGGCACAATAGCATTAAGACTTTCCGATCTGCACCTCATGTCCAGAAAGCCGCATAAACATTGAGTTCTAAGATTGTGGTCACGAAAGCACTATTTTATAGAGATTCGCCTCACGAACTTAAACAACCTATGAGCTTGAAAGTATGGAATGGTCTTTGGTAATTCGAGTTGGTCAGGTCGGACCTGTATCTCGTATCTTCAAACCAAAGTTAAAAGAGTTCCATGTATTAGAATGTTGAAATGTCCATCTGAATGTCTAATTGCCTGTCCAATTTTCTGATTGTCCACTTTTCAGGTTGTCTGTCCATTGATTGATTGTCTGTCCATTTGTCTGCTGAAGTCTCCATGGTCACTATCGATTATCATATTGGAAAATAGAAGATCTGGATCTGAATCTGAATCTCCATGCTGTAACATCATCCCATCGCTGCATTGTGTGTTCCGCCCCTGATACCCTCAACAGATAAAACATTTATGCGCTAGCTGTGTACAACTCGTGCACCGTGCACATTCCCCTGAAGGTTAATGCGTCCTCTCCCGGAGTCTTTCTCTGCTCTCTGAGGTGCCATTCACACCACATACGACCACCATAATATATGCTTCATGGTTTATCCTCTCTTTGATAGAAAATTTGACGGGAGACCTAGCTATTATTACGCCTCGCTTCTTCCTCGCATTCCCAATACAAGTGTTTGCATAAACAGATAAAAGAAGAATAGGCAAAGCTATAGACGCCCTCATCTCTGCAGCTTTGCGTTCGGAGATGTAAAGAATCATTTTCTAAACAGCTGAATCGGCTTCGACGAATTGAATGCGACTCTCCGGGCGACATCTGAGGTGGGCGGGTGTTGATATCGACTCTCGAATAACCGATATTCGAATTGAATTGTTAAAAACTTCAGTACTGAAGACAAAATATGATGTTCAACAAAACTTTACGATATTAATTATACAGTGTAATTCCGGAGATAACGAGAGGTTTGGACTTCAGAAAATTTCTAGTTGTGGCAGTGTCTCATAGTAGCATATAATAGACTGAATCTACAATTACTGTTGGGAGAGCGGGGGGCGCCGATCAATTCCAGGTTCCCATAATAGTAATTGCAATGACCCCTTCCACTGCATGTTAGATTAATAGAGCTTGACATTATGAGAAAAGAGAGAGAGAGAGAGAGAGAGAGAGAGAGAGAGAGAGAGAGAGAGAGAGAGAGAACGAGAGAGAACGAGAGAGAGAGAGAGAGAGAACGAGAGAGAGAGAAAAAGAGAGAGAAAGAGAGAGAGAGAGGTATTTGAAAAATGAAGGGAGGAAAGACCAGCAGACATATGATTGATAATAATTATAATCATTCATCAGTATTTAGATAGTAACAAGTTTGAAAAGGAACATTTTGTTTACAAGCAAAAATAATAGTATCGATAACGATAACCGGAGCTATGGTATCGCCCATCATTACAGGACATGCCGTATCAAAAAGTGTCTTCCTTTTCTATCGGAGGTGAAAAGCCTAAGAGAGGAGCTGGAGCGAGTGTTTGCAAATCGCCTTTAACGACAATCTAATAACTCTGTGACACTTAAACATCTGAATAAATAGACCTGTTTCTCCATTATACTCAGAACTGGACCTTTTTTTTTTTCTTGGACGCCACCAAATTGCAGTTATATTGCAGTGTGCATTCCTCTTGCATACATCGAACTATGGGCTATAAAAAGTTTAGTTTTTGATCTTCTTTGAGAGGTTGAATAGAGTGAAAGAGAAGATAATTTTTAAGCTATGCAAGAATAAAAGAATTAATGATTACCTGAATATTCGTCCCGTCTTTCTAAACTTAAAGAAAAAAAAAATAAAATGTCTTAACTTCAACAAGATTTTTATCTACTTTCCAAAACACCGAAAGTAGATTTTTGCTAGAAACAGTCACAGTATCGTGAAACTTTCTGGAGGTCAATGATAAAGAACAAACAGGTTTTGGAAACTTTCACACAAGAACAAAACACAAGGGACTTGTTGGCGAAGTTGCTTTCGTACATGACTGTATCGAAAGTCTTATAGAATGACAAACAACACGCAGAATAAGGTATTTTCAGCTCCATCACGTGACCTAGGAATTCTTGCTCACACGTTGCGTTGATTTGTTTACATGCTCTGCTCATGCATGATTACTCGTCATTATTTTATCAAAATATCCTAGCAATCCCTTGATCACGAGTTATAACTGAAAATACCTCATTCATGTTTTTGTTTTCCAGTAGAGCCATATTAGACTATTTGCTGATATCTTT
The DNA here is from genome assembly GCA_033807755.1 of Ellobium chinense. Taxonomy (NCBI): domain Eukaryota; kingdom Metazoa; phylum Mollusca; class Gastropoda; order Ellobiida; family Ellobiidae; genus Ellobium; species Ellobium chinense. The sequence continues at coordinate 443,444 of JAWQUT010000109.1, forward strand.
CCTATTTTTTGTTAGCTCTGTGTTAACATTCAACGCTTCTGAATGCTGATATTTTCAAGACAGCAATGACGCAAATTATATCTTTCATAAAGGAGATGAAAACGGACATGTAAATTTGCGCACACAACTGATTTGAAAGAACATTAAAAGAAAATATATCCAGTATACTAACAAAGCCACATGCATACATCCTAATCCATCTCAAAACACGCATGCACCCTCTCTCTCTCTCTCTCTCTCTCTCTCTCTCT
>JAWQUT010000109.1:443727-469556 GCA_033807755.1 Ellobium chinense
CTTCAAGACCTCCGGGTGACATCTGTTCAAACAATTTTTTTTTGTGTGTGGATTTGGATTCGCCCATCATTCACACCCTGGGACAAAAGATCTCGTCCGAGTCTTATACCACCAGCTTGGCTTGGTACGCCAAAACACTGAAAACAGCACTGCTGGTGGAAGCTGTTTAGTGTCTTGTGTCATGGAAAGGGGATGTCCTCTAAGCAAGCAGCGCGGGCTGGGAAATTGCTCGCTAATCGTCCGTATCGCCGTAAAAGGTTGTATTCCACAATATTCCACAAGTGAGGCATAATTTTGTTCCGAATTTTAAGCCTGTTCTAGAGATATTAGAGAACTTGCGCATTGATGATGGAATCTAATACCATTGTAAAAAAAAAAATGAATTAACTCTGAACGCTTCTAAGGGTGCATTCATTACCAATGGATTAATGTAGTTTTTACGATGGTAGGAGATTCCATCGTTAATGAGTAAGTTCTCAGTAATTGGAACTTTTTTTTGTGTGCTACAAAATTTGAGACTCTAAACTTTGTGAATCTTTAACAAAACTTATTATAACAAAAAGCAATAATGTGTTGCAGGCGATCGCATATATTTCACCAAATCTCCTTCTTTTCTCAGGAATACGACGTTATACGTTAACACACACGTAAAGTATACAAATAACCCCGTGGTTTCCTTCATATTGCTCCGTTCTTTAACACTAATATTCGCCAACTTCTCTATAATGCGGGGTTAACCCCACAAAAAAATGTAGAGGAGAAAGACCCCGTAGGCTATAAGGTTGTGCTGGCTCTGCCAACGAACTCAGCCGCAATGACGTCCTTTTTAAATGCAGCCTTTTAATAAAATAAATAAAAGATTTTTTTCCTTTTTTTTCCCTCCGTGGATTTTTATTTTTATTATTTTGGAGATGGTTAAATGTATGGTTAGACAGTGGATCTTTTCAAGAGGAAAACCAAACCATCCTTGCGGTTTTGACATCTGTATTGGCGTGAATAGACCCATCAATGAAGAAGCTATGGAAAGGGAAGGAAGAGGAGAGGGAGTAAAGAACAAATCCTAAATAAAGTACGAGGAGGCGGCGAGAGGGGAGTTACCGAGGTGCCACGGCTGAATGTTGCTTTATTCCTCGATGACTGTCTGTTTTGTCATCTCGCGGGGGTCGCCGGGTGCTGCTCCACCCTGAAAATTTGTGAATATGACTACAAATAATTATATTGATGAAAATGACATGAACGATTGCAACAGCCATCGGGTGTACACAGAATGGTGACACAACCATGTCAGCCATAACGCTTCCCTCCTCTTTCCACCCTTACCCCAACCCAAATCCTCCTCCCCATTCTGTTTCACTACCTCTTGCAGCGCATCAAACACGCTGCAGGACACATTCCGCCCCTTATTCAATGTGTTGTGTCATAGGCGTGTCCCTTTCGCAATCAGTTTGTTCCCCTGAACTCAAGAGCATGGTACCAATTTTAACCAGGTAACCAGTGGTTATGACTGTGCGAATAAGTGGTAAAATGCATTGATAATTATCATTATTAGAGCTCAACCTCATTTGCTCGGCTCCGCTTAATCAGAGGCCGTGTAATGCAAATTACACTTGACTGTGATATTTTTATCACAACAACATGCTAGTTTCTGTATGTAAAAAGTACTGGATTAGCGCAGCCCGTTTTAATTACAACGTTTTACATGCTGATGGAGATTTACAATTATGCGAAATTGACTTGTATTAACAGTTTAACCTCACTCACGACATCGAACCTTATGATGTTATAATACTCGTTATAATACTGATGCCAGAGTCCTCCTTTTTTTTCTCTGTTAGATTATATTCGCAAACTCGAACATCAAATGAGTTCGAAATTATGGACTGGCTACAGAATGGACCTTTGTAAGAACACCAGACAGACGCATGAGTTCCAGTGACAGCGAGGTCGGACACCCTAACACGAGACCTTCTCAGACTAATCATTGCGAGTAACCAGCTATATCAGCCCCGATACATTTCTTGATCACTGCTTGTAACATCTCCGATAACGTCAAGCGTAAAAACATGGCACCACTCCCATCAAATCTTCGGCCGCGACATGTCACTTTGGACTGACCAGTGGTCATCTGAGGTCCACGAACTGTCCAAAGAAATCGAAGAGCGGCCCAGACTGTCCGTGGGTTCTTGATTTTCTGAAGCACCGGGTGTCCAGGATTGGAAAACGTCGAGAGATGGTCGGGCAGATTTGACAGTTATATTGCAGTGTGCATTCCTCTTGCATACATCGAACTATGGGCGATTTCACCAGCCAGGGCCCTCGATTCACTCTCGGAGAGAGATTTCTTAATAAGATCGTGAGGAATGGAAAAGCGGAAGTGCTAGAGGAGAAAGTGGAATGAGAAGACATAAGGAGACAAGAGAGGAGATTGAGATTAATGCTTAAAGTGACTTCGTATTTTAGCCTATCATTGAGATGGGTCTCCTTCCTACCTTAGACCCGCCCGGGGTGCAAATCCCAGACTACTATTGAAGAAACACGCCCAACCGCTTGAAAATGATTTCTCATACTCCTTGTCTATCCCGGCCAAAAGGAATCGGGAGTCGTAGATACCTATATCAGCTTGTGGTCCACGGCAATATTCTACATTCTACTTTCAGACAACTGTCTCCAAATAAAATTATCATTTTTTTTTCTTGTTTTAAACACTGGATGATCCCTCATCATAGATCTTACAATTTTCGCAGAGCACAAGCACTCAAGCATACGCTAACAAGACACATCAGGAAGAAAGAACAACATCAAAAACAAAACGTGTCACCGCGCATGACGGAACTCTGGTCTTGGAAATCGCTGTCTGTAAAATCACACATAATGGGGCCATGTTTCAGTTTATTTTTTTAAGTCCCGGATATGTCCATAGTATCAACAAATTTGGGGAGTTGACTCTGATAATTTTAAAGAACAGCACATTGCCTCAATTAGTAATACAAATATACCTCATCCTTTTAGAGATGATCCGCACGCGACCTTTTTTTTCACTCGTGCAACGCTCGAGCTGATCTGAAGTGTGTTCTGAGACCGCGGCAGGAGACAGTGTTGCCGCTCCGAGAAAGTAACAACAACCAAAAAAATCTGTTGCCAGGTTATGTAACGGGCTGTGACGGGGCTGTCCGATCTTTATCTGTTAATTGAGGGATGTCTTCTTTTGACAGTTTTGGCCACGTCTTTCTTTCTGATCAGTCACCCACCTCGAGTTCATAGACCTTGAAAGTCTTAAGTTTTGTCCAAGCAGAAAGCTAGCTAAGAGAGGCTGTGTGTGACAGCCATAACCAAGGGCCACGATGAGTACTAGAAATGAGCCACGTGCGTTAGACATTAGTAGCGCACCCCACCATACCCTTCTTTTCCATCAGTCATCCAACCTAGCAGACTTTTAATAGTTTCAGGAGCCTACTTCAAAACACTTCTTTGAGCCAGGACCCCCTTTCTCTACAGCCACTTACAAGACGTTCCACCATGAGTAAAATAATATCTTTAGATAATTCTAAGTATCCACTGATTCCTTAAAGTATACGTATGTCACTGAATTTTCGTTCTACGAGACTTGGAATTAAAACCTCTCTGATGGTTTATCCTAGTAACCTGCTTTCTGAAAACAAGGCCAAAGTTACTTCACTGAATGAAGCTTAAAAACTTTACATTTAATTTGCAAAATCAGGAACGACTGAATAACATAACAGTTCGTGGTGTGCCTCATAAATCTGAGATTCATTCAGAATTTGTTCTGCTAATTGTGACCCGCACACAGATTTATTTTTTAACCAATTAGAAATTCGGAACCCAAATACACCACAGACACAAGTTTTACACATGATTTTATAAGAAATTGTACATAATCAGGACTGCTTGCTCATCAAAGCCCGCAAGACTGTGTTGCAAAGTGTCGATTGGTATAAGGCAACGTTTAGGTAATCCACACAGTTTACAATGACTATAGTTGGCAAAACTGTTGCATTACAGTGATGAAATTTTATTTATTTTAGGATATATCTGAAAACGTAGATACGAACACTATTTTTTTATGGAATGTCTGGTGTTATCTCACATCATTTGACGTAATTCGTTACGTCATTCTCATTCTTTAAAGCCTGTACAGTTTCAATGTAAAGAGAGATGTTTTCGTGAGGAAACAGAGCTGTCACTGTCTATTTAGCCGCAAATGTTACAGTTTTTTTATCTATTCATTCACATTGTCAAATGGCATAGTTTCAGTTTCCATACATTTTGCTCCATGTAACATAATCATACTTGTATGCATTGTCTTTTTCTTCATATGGACTTATAGTCTTCATTTGTTTGTGTGTAGTTGGGGGTAAAGGGGGAAAAGAGAATAGAGAAGGAAGATATTTACATTTGTGCCTTTGTGTGCCTAAATTACATTATGGTTAAACAGTATCATAGAACCTGTTACATTGCGGTTACATTTTTTGGCTTTGTTTGAAAACCAGAAGTGTGTGGGGAAAAGGAATGAACAAGATGAAATAGATGCTTTGGCTCCCATCAGAACTCTTGTTTTCGTCGTTAGAGGCGCTTACTGTACGTTCTTGCTCTTTTCCTAACAGGCTGTGCAACCATTGGCATTAGTGCTGGGAGCATTCGAGTAAAAGTAATCGAGAAATATGATTTGAAAAGCCTAGGTCGCAACTGCTTTGTGATTACTCGAAATGTTCGATTATTTCACACGTATGCGAAACAACTGACAATTTACAAAATATAAAAAATCCTCCATTTCCCGGCCCCTTCTTCCCCGGTGTCACCCACCCTAGCATCTAAACCAGATTACTTCTCCTTCAGTCTACCCGCCCATCTCCCCATATGAAAAGGCAATGAACAGTGTCATGAATGGAAAGGTCAAGTAAAGCACCACAAGTAATCGATTATTACTCCATTACCTGTGGCTGCAGTTATCAGTAATGAATGGCAGTTATTAAAAAAAAAGTCGAGGTATCGCCCAGCACAAGCAACCATTGCCACTCACTCAAGCATACACTAACAAGAGACATCAGGAAGAAAGGACAACATCAAAAAAAAAAACGTCTCACCGCGCATGACAGAAATGATGTCTCGCGGCAAAGTCACGTGTCGTGACAGCTCACGTGACAAAAGACAACTCACGTGCCACGAGACGAGTGAAGATAATCGCACCCTGATTGTAAGCACACGAGGCATTAGGAGAAACGTGTATTTTTGTTGCATCTAGTCAAGAATTTGAGGGTTAACATCCTTTATTCTTCGTCTTTGAGCGTCAACGTCCAGGCGGCATAATATCGCAATCAGCAGCTTCGATCGCTTCACTTTCCCATCACTTTGCTAACTTGACTTTACATGATTAGCCATGTGTTTGAATCCCTCACTATAAGACCCCGAAGAAGCAAACCAACACTCAACACTGCCCCATACCCCCTTGTGATAACCCCACGCCTCTCCATTCACCTTCATCTTTCATACCTTGTAATGGCAGACTCATTTCGCCTTTCTCAGTCTTTGTCAACGCATACTCCCATAGATCATCCATGAAAGTACACGATCTCCATTTTTGTGCTTCTCAACCCCCGCCCTCAACCACACCCAGTCCACACCTTTTCCCAAGAACTCCTCCCCCTTCCCCCGCCTCCGCTTTTCAAACTTTGAGCGTCAGCTTTACTTTCCTGCATAAGACATACCGTTTTTCTTCGTTATACTACTATTGCTAAAACGCCCTCACTTCTCCCCTTCTCCCCTTCCATTCGATGCCGTAAGATGCCCGTATCAGAACAGGGTTGGGTTTTTTTTTTTTTATTGACTTTTTTTTCCCCAGCCTCAATGGCAGACCCCTCTTTCCATCCTCAAGGCTTACATACTTTATAGACGACCCCTTTTCCTGTTTTCATTCCCTCCCCCCATAACCTGCCCTTCAAGAAATATTTCTTCCTGCTACGTGAGGATGCATTATTATTACTTTTCAGCTTTTGACATTCAAGACACCATTGTCACAATTACTTTTTACTTTCGCATCTTCCGCATGCTTCTCCTATAACCTGCATAATAAATATCACCGTGGAGGTCTCCCATCGCTGACACTCGCTCATTTCTCATTTCATATTGAAGTGTTTTCCCTTGTCTCACGCCCAGTTTTCAAGCATTCCCACTTTCTTTTTGTGTACAGGACATAAAGAAAATCATATCATTATGCATGCCACGTCGGCAACAGCTTTGCTTCTTTCATCACGTGACCCGAAACGTTCTCTGTGACCCTTGCCCCGCTGGTTCGGGTCATCTTTTGACAAGCGCGAGCAGTCTTCAGAGAAGACACGCTTTTCTCCCTCCTTCCCATTTGGCACCTCAAAACAGAAACTTTAAAAAAAAAAAAAGGTCTTTCTTCCAGCGTTCCTGGCCTGGCCAAAGGTTGTCCTGAATGCTACGCGTGGTCTTCGAAGGTGATAGCCATGTCATGAAAAGTGAAACGGAAGAGAATGGTGATTTAGAATCCCTCATCAAGACCGTCTTGGCCTCTCATTGTCCACGTTGTCTCCAGCGTTTTGTCTTTCCCGTTCTCTTTTTACACCCTCTTCTTGTCGCTGTCTTCCACATACAACTTGAGACGCGGAGTCTCGTCGACACTACGCTCAGTTTTTGTACGACCTCTAGCTTTTTGTTTTCCACTCCCTCGCGTCCAAAACAAAAAAAAAAGAACTCGGAATGTTGAATAGGCATCGAGAGCTATGAGAGGTTTGGGGTTTAATTCTCCGAATGTGATTGGAGGTGTGAGGATTTCCATGTGATGGCAGATGGCTAAAGATGGGACTCTACTGTCTTTGCCCGCTTTCTTTTGGCCCCCATTACTACTGTTCTTCTCTGCTCTCAGCGAACCCGAAAAAAAAAATATCTGAGAGAGAAAATTACACAGGTTGGTCGCAAAACAATCACGAGTGAAGAATAGGCCCAAGATAGACAGCCGGACAGAGACAGGCAGACAGGCTACGTCGATCTGAAGACAGTCCGGAAGAAAGCACAATCCCTCCGGCCGTCTTCCATCATATTTATCCATCTGTCGCGTTGAAACGCTCATGGACTCAATGGACAAGTGCACGAGCGGCGGCCGAGGGCGGGCGACCGTGACATGCTCACCATCATTCAGGCATGAAACCCAAAATGCATATCGCCGGCAGAAACGCGATCGTTTTGAATTGAGAACTTTCCGCAGAGGAAAATAACTCCCATTGTCTCTCTAGACAACTTTTCAAGTTATCATACTTTACATGTCTCCAGCAGAAACGCGATCGTTTTAAATGCACAGTTTTCTGAACAAAAACAGCCTTTATTGTCTCTTAGACAGCTTTACATAATGTGATCACGAGCATCCCTCAATGATCTGACACATTCCCTTCAGGCTGTTTTTGTGAAAGGCAATGCGTCGCTTTGGTGTGAGCAAGATAAAAAGAAAAATAAAAAAGTAAGAGGGAGGGGGGAGTAGAGGAAGGGGTGAAATAATATTCAACGAAGATTTCAGAGGGAAAATAAAGGAGGTACCACTGAGTCTCAACTCGTGAGAGAGAGTGACTAAAAGTTGAGAGAAATGAAACAGATGACTGTAAGATAAACAGACTAATAAATTACAAGTTGTATCTATCGATAGAGGGAGTGTTTGAGATATGAAAACGTGAAAGTGAAAAACAGAAGTAGATCTATGTAAATTAAGCTTGAACAGAGTGCGTGAGCGAGAGAAAGAAAGAGAGAAGACCTGAAGAGTTGACAGATGATAGAGCGTATAATGATATGTAGTTATAGCTTGTTTAAAGTGGGAAGTCGATAGTTTTGGGTTTCTTCATATCTTTTGATTCCATATGATAAGGTAATATGATTAAAGTAAGTATGGGATATGTGTGTTTCTTGACATATGGGTGCATACTTTGCACACATGCTGTGTCCTAAATAGGGCTCTTAAATAGATAATGTAGGATGATAAAATTAGGTCATTCGGATCGGACTTCTAAAGCCAATATTTCGGTGTCCAACATAGACCGTTCTTAACCAGTCAACTTCAATGACGCTCACTTCCGGTTTAAGTAAAACAGTCGTGTGATTTCGTCACCAGATCTCTTTCCCAAAAGAAAATGATGCATCAGGCAATAGAAACCAATATAACAGACTGTATCAGCCAGGCATATTCATCTGACCATGGAAAGGAAATGTGGAAAGCGGAAGTAGTGATTGCAGTAGTTGTGGCTTGCGATATCCAGATGATCGTACATTCATAATAACTGAACGTGATCTGTTAGTCTTTAAACTAGTCAGTCTTTAAACCCGATATTATTGAGATCACATCTGTATTCGGCTTTATGCTTTCAGATGCCCCAAAAGCTCAGACCAACAAGGAGGACCATGAAAATTCGACAGCTGAACCTGAGGCGCCCACTGAGGATGTGCAGTCCCCTACAACCTCACATACCCCTGACCAGCAAGAGCCACCTGGGACAAGTCTGTCGCTTTCATCACCATCCGACACAGCAGCGGATGTATCATGTACAGCTGCGTCGTTCTCATCAACTTCTTCACCGCGGCTGTCCTCGTTGTTGTCGATGAAGCTGAATACGTCATCCACATCATCCTTGATACCATCACCTATAACTTCTACTAGATTATCTCTTGATGATCTCTTCCCTGGTCGGAGACAGCTTTCGCAACCACACCACCAGCAGCAGCAGCAACAACAACAACAACAACAACAACTAAATAGGCGACAGCATCAGCAGGAGCAACAGCAGCAGCAACAACTGCACCAGCGGCAGCAAGAGCAGCAGCTGAGCCTGCAGCAACAAGAGAAAGACGAACGGTTTGAATCAGAGGAAACACTGTTGCAGGCACGGCTTCGCCAGCAGTTCCACAATCATCTTCCACCACCGCCCCTCCTGCTCTCTTCGGTGAAAGTCGATTTAGAAAAGGCGTTGCCGCAGCAGCAGCCGCAGCAGCAACGACACAAAGAACCACCGTCACTACAACCACCATCTTTACACCCAACTCCGTCCCCACAACACCAACTCCTTGCTGGCCATTTTCTGAATCTTCTGGAGGATCTGCCTTTACCTGACGACTTCCAGTTACGACCTTCACAGGTAAGTGGGTCAAGGTCTCCTGAATGTCAAGCTATGACCTGCACAGTGTACTTGCATTTATGTGGAAATGTCTCTCAGTGCCATCAGTATCAGACCATGATCTTTACTCTCCGATAGAACAGCGGGTCGATTGAATAAACCCTCTTGGCGCATTGTTCCAGTAACTGACTGAAAGATAGAGCTATTGACTTATTTAAGAGATTGATCGAGTGTTGTGTTGAGTACAAAATCATAGATTACACAATCATAAATAGATAGATAGATAGATAGATAGATAGATAGATAGATAGATAGATAGATAGATAGATAGATAGATAGATAGATAGATAGATAGATAGATAGATGATAGATAGATAGATAGATTTGATTGATTGAATGATTGACCAACAGGTATATCCAGGCATGGGAGTATGGAGTAAGGTGGACCTACCCGTTGGCCACAAGATGGGACCCTTTCAAGGAGTTCTGAAACCATCAGTTGAGGATACCTCGTGTGCTTGGGAGGTAAATTTATTTATCTGCCTACTTATCAATTCAGGTATCAGTGTGTACTATGGTTGGCTCTTATACANGGGGGAATCTTTATCATCTGATAACGTTGGAACCCTTTATACTTACACTTACGTGTTGCCGTTTACTAGTCCTTTTCCTTTAGTCACACGGGCTCTTTCTAAGTTTCAGTGTTGCATTGGAGTCTTGTGTGGCTTTTTCTACACGTTTTTGTATGAGCGTTGTGTCATTTTACACCAACTCTATCTGATCCTGCCTGCCTGCCTGCCTGCCTGTCTGTCTGTCTGTCTGTCTGTCTCTGTCTGTCTGTCTGTCTGTCTGCGACCGACTGACTGACTGACTGACTGACTGACTGACTGACTGAACGAACGTCTACATAATGTGTTGCCAAGATTCGCACTGCTGTTTTAATCTGCGGCTAATAAAATTAATTTACTTATTCCAGCTTTGATAATACTGCACAGAAGCCAAACATTTGATTACCTTATCTTGCCTGTGTGCGATTTTATTCTTACTACCTTATATTCCTCGTGCCGTCCTGTCTCTGTCCACTTCAAACTTGCCTAGCACTTTTCAACATGCATACACTGTTCTTCTCACCGCCTGCCCATTTTGGTCCCGCCCTTTGCAGTAATGTTATTATCGGCTGGCTGCCTGTCAGTCTGCGTTAGACAACATGAAAGCATAGATAATAGTGTTTGGAGCTTGTCGTAACCGCAGGATGCAGCAACAATGTGAACTCTCAGACACCAAATAGATCTGCCTGTTACTGCCATTTTAATCGATAGATGCCTCTCAACTGTCTCGTGGTCACGTGTTAAATTAAACCTAACTCCAAAAAACCAAGTCAACCTTCATGGGTGTTGAGGTCCATACGCCAACATTGCGGGTATTAAATGTCATAATATTTTTATGTCTTGGATATTACGTGAGATTTTGTATGACACCCATTTTATACCTCAATTACTTTTTGGATTGTAACTGATAGTGACACTAGCCGTTAGTTTCGAACTAGTGTACTTGCGTGTGTGGATTTCCTTATCTTATCTCTTTTTCTCTCTCTCTTTCTCTCTCTCTTTTTCTCTTTCTCTCTTTTCTCTCTCTCTTTCTCTCTCTTTTTCTCTCTCTCTCCCTCTCTCTCTTTCTCTCTCTCTCTTTCTCTCTCTCTCTTTCTGTCTCTCTCTTTCTCTCTCTCTCTCCCCCCNCCTCTCTCTCTCTCTCTCTCTCTCTCCCCCTCTCTCTCTCCCTCTCAGTTTGTTTCATTTCGTTAAATATCACGAATTACAAATAATCAACCAATAATGACAGTTGACCACAGTCATCCGGGCATTGTATGCGCAACTGCCGTGACCATTGCTTCCGGTTTCCACTATTCCTTTGTCAGAGGAATATTATATTACTGGCTGATAGTCTGTTGCATTGGCTTTTAGTGGCTGTTAGTCTGTTACATATTTTACTTCTGGAAGCCAGATCTGAGGACACAATCACACTACGATTTTGCTTAAACCGAATATGAGTTTCACTGGAGTTGACTAGTTAACAACGCTTTATCGTTTTTCTAGCTTTTGTATGGAATGGAACGTTCATCTGAGGAATATACATTTAGATCCAAACCATAGTTTTATAAGAATACGGACAAAGAAATAGCAGAAAGACCTTATGATTGAAGCAGTGTTTTCCATGATTCGGATTCCTGTTGTCCAGCTGCAGTGCCAGAGTAAGCGTTTTAAAGTTGCGCCAACCGATTGTTATTGTCGGAAGACCAGCCCCTAGTCTCCCCCCCCCCCCCCCTCCCTTACAAGTGGTCGTGGATAGGTGCACAACCTCGATTCAGATGGATCTGCTTTCATATTTTATATACCAGATGTTTATTATATCAAGTATTCTTTACAGGTTTGGAGAGATGTTTATACATTACGATCTGCAAAAGTGTCTGTGGTGTATGAAATTCCTTATTCGTGAAATTCGGTAAAAAGGAAAAATTAGTGTTCCGACATGAAGCTTGCGACTGAATTCAAAGTACTGAAGTGTCCCACACATGCCTTTCCTCTCCTTTTATACACCAGGCGGGCCTTTTAGCTCATTAGAAATGGACGTCGTAGTTGCTTTTTGTTTATTTTTAAAGTTTGATATCTTAGACCAGATCTTCCTGCAAGATTTTTCCTACTTATTCCGTCTGATCAGCAAGTGACTGAGGGAGTAACACTGTGACTTCGTTCCATCCTACTCTAACTGGCGAGCGCCCTGACTGACCTATACTAAAATAACCTGCCGCTTGTTTTCTCAGACTTGGGAGACTAGTATTTGTATGTGCGGAGGAGTGAGAGAAAGGGAGGAGGTAAAGGAACCGTGGAGCGGGAATAGAGTTGGAGGGTTTGAACATGTTTCAGTTAGCTCATACAGCAAGATTAGCCATTTTCAGTCCCGTGAGAGGAGAAGGAGGGATAAAAGGGGCTAGGGATAGGAAAGAGTTTCTTTCAATTTAAATAACAGAATAACAAAGTTTGTTCTCCATGGATCGGGAGGGAAGAAACGGAGGAAAATGAAAACGGGTAGAAAAGATTTCCTCTAAGCTCAAACAAGCTCAGAGAGCAAACCTAACCGTTTTTGTCGCCATGGAGGAGAAGGGGAGGAAGTGGAGGAGGAGGGCTAGGAAGGCTTTTTTAAAGTACAAATAGTAAATTTAGCCGTTTCCATTTCATGTGGAATGGAGTGGGAAAAAGAGAAGAAGGAAGAGAAAGAGGAGGAGGAAGACGTGAAGGAGAATGGTAGGAAAGGCTTTCTACAAGTTCAAATAGCGATAATATTAAAAATTTCGTTCTGCGGGGAAGGAGCGGAGGCGGAATTTGAATAGGAGGAGGAGGGGCCGGAAAGAGTTTCTTTAAGCTCAAATAGCAAAATTATCCGTTTTCGTCCCCGGAGACCCGCGGCAACAATTTGTCAATGTTGTAATGTGTTTCATTCCTGCATCCAGCGCGACGACTTGCCAACGAGTTTGTTTTGGGCATAGCTGTCATGTCTCCATCTTCAACTGTTATCCTTTCTCATCACCAGAAATGTCGCCGGCACCGGGCCGCCCTTCTTCCGACATTCCCTCACAGGTCTGACTGTCTCCTGCGGCGTAAACTGACGTAACTGATTCAAAACGGGATCTCAGAATACATTAAAATATTTAACCCTTTGTGCTGTGATTTTGAAGCTGAGGGGCAATTCCACGGGAACTATGATCCGACTTGACGAACGTGAACCTGAAGTATTAAAAAATATCCCACATTTGGTGTAATGATCTAGTCCCGTGTCTTCGTTTTCTAAATAGGTAACCCCGCTTATATCAGCAACTCATCGAAAGCATAGAGAAAAAAAGTGCAGTTAAAACGGAGTTTTGTCCAATGGCTTTTATACAGAAAATTAACAGACTTTATATAGAAATATAGCATTTTGTTATGTGGAACGTATTAATGTAGTTCAGCGGATGTTGCTATAATGCGCATTGTGATTATGCGGAGTCGGCTGTATCAGGTTTCACTCATAATATGGTCCCGTTCTCTTGGGAATTCGAGTTTGAGAGTTTTTACTGTGTTTGAACGTAACTAGGGTTTCGGGCTTTCCGGGCTTTCCGGGCTTTCCGGGCTTAGGGCAATTCCGTTGAAGCTATTGCTTGTTACTGTTAGAATATGTTGTACTGAAACGCGGAAGTCTGTGATTACACCATCATTGTAAGAGGGCACTCGGCCTCAGTAAATATTCTCAAGTAGAACTTCCTGTTGTCTGAGAATCAAGCTCTTGTTTCAACCTGAAGTAAGAGTATGGCATTTTGTCGTGGAATATCCCGTGGGTCTGTCATTCTTTGGTCACAATCGTCACTGGCGAAATTTTCAGTGTAGTAGTGATCTCAAAGACATCTCTCCACACATCTTGATGAGAGTCTGTGAACAGAATCATAGTTTTTAATATTGTATATAATACAGGAGAACTTCATGACCTACATTCGAACGTAATTGAATTCCTTTGCTACTTGATGCAGAAACTACCGTCCCTTGTTCTTTAAATATTGGAACTCTGCTACCAAATCCCATGCTTAACACAGTTCCCTGAATTAGCACAATCGCTTTCTACAGTTTCATCTTTTTTCTTCTATATAATAAAGAGCTATGGGTGACACGAAAACTTCTGATGACACACCTTCCTTAGACTGGTCCGAAGGATGGGTGTGTCATCCAAAGTTATCTCATGAGTCGAAAGTATCATAGACTTGAAGTTTAAAATAGGTGCTCTTAAAATGTAGATTCCTGGGGTTCTGTTGTACTTCTGCCAACTGTATTTTAAAGGATGTCTCATTTCTCTGACATATATCCAGAAACGGCCATATTCGGACATACGTCCTATCACCCACGGCCATCTCGATTTCCCAGACAAGCCGTTAGCGTCCCCCATGTTGCCTGCAAACACACAGTCCGGACGATGAGGTGATATTTTCCCGCCAAACATGCAAACTATCGGCCATCTTCGACACTCGCGGCATCCTGCCCTCGTCAAATTTGACTTTTGGTGGCTTCTTGTCCACAAAGATAACCACGACTGCCAGATTGAATAGTGAAAGACCAAATCTGAACGAAACGAATTTGACTGGTGAAGAATGCACAAATGCACATAAAATCTCTTACTTTAATCAAAATTAATAAATAGAATCTATATCTAAAAACTCCTGGCTGGTATCAAAAACTTCTATTATCATGTACAATGCATGGCAGTTTGCCGTACCTAATATGCTAGAGATATAATTCCTTACTAGCATCTGATACAGAGCGGGATAGCCTCTCTTTGTGTCACACGTGAGAATAAAAAGAACCTGGCACATAATGACAAGTCCTTTAGCCTCTCAGCGTCTTGACGAGAGTGCTGAAAAATCTGGCCCATTCCTAATAGTTGTGAGATGGGAAAATGATGGCCCCGAGTGTTTGCTGTGCAATATTTAGAGGAATCCGGTGAAACGCGTGTTTACAAACTGGACGAGGCTTTCTGAGGGCAAGGTGCAGTATCGGTGGGTGAAAAGTCAGGCGAGTCGTGATCTCGCATGTGTGTGAATCTGTGTGAGGAGAAAAAATAGTCGGGCAAAACGAGTTACACTCGACTCCGCTAAATGGCAGTCCAGATAATCACAATTCCTCTTAACTGCAACATTGTCCACTTAAGAAAATGCTAGGTAAAAGTCGTTGGATAATCGCAATTTGTTATTATCGCAATTTCCTATAATCGCAATTTAAAAAAATATTTTCCGAGGAATTGCTATGAAACGAAGCAATCTGAACCTCACGATTTTTAACCTCATATTATACTCGAATAGTTCTCCTCCTCGTTGCAAAGCTCTGGTCTCTCTTAACTATCGTTAATCGGTCACATGAACCCAACTTCCTGAGCCGGTCCCCAGATATATATATATATATACGTGACAAGGCTATGGATGAAAACAGCGAAAGCCTCCAGTTCAAATCAACTGTCCGTATGTATAATTCTTACGTTACTTAATGCACTGCGGTAACCACTAAAAAAATGAGAATGATTAAAAAAAAAAAAAGAAAATTTGACTTTATTTATCCCATAGGGAACTTGTTTTACAATGTCATACAAAGTTATAAATCTCATTTATAATACTAACACATTTAACAATACACATCATACATCCGCAAACAGTAGTAGTGTTCACTCTAGTTAACGCAATATGTTAATTAACGAGAATATTATGCGTACGGCCACTGTTTCCGTTCCAGTCCACCCCCTCCTCCGTCACAGCCATTAACAATGAAGGAGTAGTGTTCTCTGAATGGCCCACTCTTTAAAATGCTAAGAATGTAAGGAAGCTCCATCCCTCTTTGAAAATATTGTTAATGTAGAGTTTTAAATTAAGTCATTTAGATACGTGAAGCATAATTTCTCTTACGTCAAGGTGGATCGATATGTGCCGTGTGCATATGAAAGCTGAATTGAACAATCAGCCCCTCCTCCCCGCCCTCTCTACATTGCTGATAGTTTTGCACCAGGAAAAGTAGCTTAATATTTCAGGGACCAAAAAAAAAAAAAACATTGGGGAAGGAAGGAAGGGGAAGGGGCACTCTACTCCTGCTCCTCCGTAAATGTAGGTATGGACCGTCGGTAAACATTAGGGCACTTAATTTAGGCTCTTCTCTTCTTCTGCGTTCCCAGGTTTTGAACTGTGATACGTTGTGAATGTATCAAACACACGTGTGGAGATCCCAGTTGTAGCGATCTCATAACATAAAAAGGAAAATAATTAGACACCGCATGCCTCTGTAAGGAAGTATTAGCCCAGACAAGCTATTAGCGATGTCATAAATCTTATTTACTCGTCTCAAAGAAAACCACTCGAACATAAGAGGCCTAAGGTCTTCTCGTTATTACGGATCGTGAGGATAAATGGCTAAATCTCCCGCATGTGAATCTATCTGTCCCGTCGATACCCGAGTAAGCGGTGCTTCCATGATACGATAAGGGTGTTTGATTTGTCAGAAATGCTTGGGCAGTTCCACCAACCATGCTGTACAGGGATCACATAAAATTTATGCATTTTCTCGTAGGAAGTACACTATTGTTTTCATATATCTTAGGTATTATTCAGTTTTTACCTGATTATACTTGTTTATTAAAGTGATTTTCATTTCTATATTTTCACTGAAGGGCGTTTAAAATAAATTGCGTTTTTGCTCAGAGGAGCACGTAAACTCTCTTGGAAGACCACATTGGGTTTTGTACACAGAGATCTAGGGCTGTATGCATAATGCTGTCTAACTTTGCACGCTGGGAGTATCTACGGAAAATTCTCACACATGAAACCCAGAAATACCTCGATAACAAGTATGCCTATGGGCATGGAGACGGTAGCTTATACCTATTATTGCAGTTTACCTATTATCAGTATAAAAAATACAGCAAAATCCCAGCATATGAATCCATATTTGATAACCAGATGAAAATAGTAGTAAGATACTTATTGTCGAGATTTCATTGTACATTGTAGTATTATTGAGATATTTAAGTTATCAAGATTTTATTTTATTATTATTGATACCTTATTATCGAGTAGTACAGTAGTACTGTGGTTTTATTGAGATACTTATTGTCGAAGTTCCACTGTAGTTCCTAAGGGTCCATAGTCATTTCCCGAGGATGGCCTAAATGATTTAGGTGTGCATTGTTACTCCGTGGCGGGTGCTGTCCCGTCCAGAACCCCGTGTGACAGCCATACGACATGCGATGTGTCGTCTCGCTTTCATTTATCACAGGTCATGTGTCCTCCCTTGCGACACTTCAACTTCTCAACTTATCTTTTCTTTGCTACGGATAAGGAACTCTGGTGAGCAAACAAACCAATCATTTATCAAACTCGAGTATTTGAGTTATGACTTCTACAATTAATCTGGTAAATGATTGCTCTAGTTCTTCCTCTACCCTTCTTCCTTATCCTATCATTTTATTTACCTTTCCTTTTCCTTATCCCACTCCTGACCCCGGTCGTATTTCCTTCACATTCTTCCATCATCTTGTGCCTTATGTCTTTTTTCGTTCCTCCTTGTCTTCTGTATGACACTCATCGCGTGTGTGCAATTACCCCAATAAACGCCAAAATCCAAATTTTAGTGGAGAATAAGCAAAAAGCTACTTTTCGTAAAATTGGAAACAGACCAAACAATTTTCAACCTCAAGTATTTGAGTTATGAGTGACGATTTTGGGTGCATAGATTCGAGAGGCAAACAAACACGTCTCATGTTCGTAAAATCGTACTTAACAAAACGATTACATGTATTTGAAAGTAAGCTCTACTGAAAAAAATGCGGCGTAATGTATAATAGAGTACAGTCTGATGAGTCAGAACTTACTGAGCTACAGTCGAAAAGTAAAGAGTTCTATCATTGGTTTTTTTTGTCACTGACATTGTTTGCTGCAAAAATTTAACATTGGCTCATATCAGAAGGGAGCACCATCTTTTCATTAGTGACATTTTGTGAAGTGCTTGTCAAACAAGTGCATGCAAATGTGTCCAGTATTCCAATGTGTCCTTCTTCTTTCGATGTTAAATTATGTAAAGAAATTTCGCAGTTTCCAATCGTACCACGAAATGATGGAATTGCAAGAGCTAAATTGTAAAAGCCTCGAAGCACAGGAACGTTCCGAGATGGTCAAGACTGGTCCCAAGGTTTGATGCCAGCTCAATTATAAATGTTTGTAGTGGAGATCTTTCATTCAGATTTTTCGCAATTTTAATTTAGATGGAAAGACGTTAAAAATGTGGCCTTCTTTTGTAGAACATAGGCCCGCATAAATGAAATCCGCTTAAGCCATTGAAAAACACTGCCTGCAACGGTAATTTTTTTAAAATTTTAATTTAGGACTGAATTTCACCACGTTTAGGGCGTGGTTTCAGATTGTACTATTGTTTCTATATAACTATTTCTACTCTACTAATGTTGACTCTGATAGTTTGGAGAATTTAGACCGATCAGGCTCCTCAACCTAAAGTTACAGGTCTGAGATTTTTGAAAACTTGCACATTGACGATGGGAACTGATGATCATTGTAAGAACTACATTGAATTGAACGCTACTAAAGGTGCACTCAGCACCAACGCACTGATGTAATTCTGAGAATGGTAAGAGATCCCATCGTTAATGCGAAAGCTTTCATTTGATACAATGTGCGAGACGTTATTTGCAATCCAAAGGCATCAAACCACGACTTTCATTCAGGTTGGCGTTGATCGGGATATTGCACTCAAGCAATGAAATACAAAAGCATCTCACAGCCTTGACCCTCGAGTACTCGAAAAACCCTCGCTGCAGTTGAATGGTCAAGAATAATGTAATTTTCCTCACGAACTCGCACCCCATAAATTCAAGGTCATGAGGTTCAACTGCACCGCTGTTCTTCCTCATCATCGTTTTTTCTTCTTTTCTTTTCTGTTTCTGGTCTTCGCTTTTTCTCCTCTCCAGAATTCGTTTGTCAAACACCCTGGATCTAACTACCTATAGTCTATCTATCTAACTATTCTAGTTTGTGTCTTGGCTTCTTTGTCCACCTGTCTTTTTGACCATGTTGCCCTATCATAAAATATTTCGTATTTCATATTTGGGTAATTCCAGCAAAATGCCACGTTAGTCTAAAATATTTCTGGAAAGCTTAGACCTGATAGCACTTAGTGTTGGTTATTTTTAACATAGGTTAATTTATTGTTTGACTATATAAACTGAGAGTGGTTACTGTGAAGTCAGGTCTTTTCAGAATGGTCTCATCATAACCAAGTGCCATTCACTGGATTTTGCCTTTTTTAAATTGCTATGCTCTCTATGTTGAGTGTGCTACTGCCAGAATGAGTACGATTACAATATTCGCAATTTCGTTTATCGCGTCATCTTCTTCTTTGTCGTCTGCTAAAGAATCCCTCTAATGTCTGTTTGTCATTCTGTCTGTCTTGTTTGTCTGTTTCTCTGTCTCTGTCCTCATCCCCGTTCCAACTCTTTCAATATCTTTCCTCTTCTCTTTGTAGTCGGCACCCAAAAAACCAATGCCGGGCCAGTATCTCCTTAGATAAGGTTAAGGACCCACTATGAGCTTGCCAGGCAGCGCGCCGCTAAAGTGGCCCGAATCAAATTAATAACTTGCGGCCGTTTTATTGAAATTCATAATCCCTGGTTTTTCCGATTGCCAGGGTGGCGTTTTGTGGGCCGACTTCCGGGGAGATAACTGGCCAGCAATCGGGACTAAAATAGAACCGGTGAGGACTTTGGAGAGTGAACGTTATAACCCGGAGTACAGAGGTGTTGTTATCACGAGAAAAGGGTCCCTTGTGCATGGGCGATAACATAATAATATAGTTCTCACATGACTTGATGTTGTAATAAGTTAAAGACATGGCATCTAGACTTTCTCTGATTTTGCTTTATGACATTTCCCATTCCACCTTTCTTTTTCTTCTATTACCGCAATATTTTATGGAAAAGCCGTATGTGCTAAAAGCAAAATCTTACAGGAAACAACAATAACACTAAAAATAAACAACTTTTGGGTCGCGACTCAGTTTATCAATAAACTAGTGGCGTGCGCATTGACTGTCTGGGAAGCGATTGAAGCTACAAGAGAATATTAGCCCAGATGGAAAGCTAGAGAACATAGGGCTCTGTACAAAGGTATCAAAAGTAAATTTGACCTAATTTTGCAGATGCCATCTTTACTCGTAAAATGGCAGGTCACCCTGTCTTTAAAACTCCCTAGTTATGTTTCTGTCCTCCGCCTGTGCACGCTCCTCTCCTGCAGCAGCTCCTATGTCTAATCTTGCACACTTGCAGACCCTTTGCGGCCACACTAATGCGAATAAAACGTCAAAACTTAACACCACCAGATTTACTACATTCAGGCGTCAAAATTGTCATCGATGTACGTGTGTTCCATTCTGTCAGAGCAGGTCACCATAATGTGAGGAAGTTGTCTCTAGAAATAAAAAAAAAAAAGCCTAACATATCGGCTTGTAACTTAAACCTCAGATTCCGCTTTAACGTAAAAAACGTCTCCCCAAACCTGATCCTAATCTCAGATCGTATCGTCAGCGTTCAAGTGGCCATATACATGTAAACCTAACCAACCTCTTCTTTACGAGCTTTCATGAACATGTGTCTCTGACCTCCTTTCATCAGTGTTGTGACTATTTTCGTCGTTGTTGTGGTCGTTATTTCTAATGATTATGATGATGAGAGGAGGTGACGAAGGAGTGGTTGAATGGAGATTGGGAGGAGGGGAGGGGAAGGTACCGGGAGAGACAAATCATTGGAGTTCATTTTGGACGCCAGATACCCTTGAGCTGGCTGGGCTCCATAATCCACTGGTCGTGACACTGAGGCCACTAAATTACCGTTGAAGAAGACTGTATTTAGTTCTGAAACTGCAATGCATGCGGTCATAGCTGATGTACTATGGTCTTAACTAACACCCCAACAGACCAAACAGTGCGGAATAGGCGGATGAGAGGGTTGGGAAGAGGGCAGGCGAGGATCGGGAGAAGGGGGGGGGGTCTCTCAAAGAAAGAGGAGATGGAATGGAATCAAGCGAAAAGAGGATTGATACACGAGGGTGGGGCCCCATGCGGAGGAGGTAGTTACGGCCCTTTTGATGTATAAATATTAAATAAAGCCACCAGTTAACCGCAGCTGCGTATCAACAAAGTAGGCCCGTAATTAGTATCCTTGAGGCGCCAGCAATGAGGGCGGGGACGGGACGGGATTAAGCAGTATGCACGGTCATCCGGGCATCGCAAGCTACAAATTCAGCAATGATAACTTCCCCTTTCTACTTCTCCATGCTCAGAGGAATTTGATGGTCTGCTACATTGGCTTTCAACAGATGCAGCTTTTACTTTCGGAAGCGAGATTTGATGACGCAATCACACTACAATTTACATTTTGCTTAAACTGGAAAGAGCTTTGTTGAAATTAACAAGCCTGTGAGGTTCATTCTATAATACGCTGTGGTATTCAGAACGGAAAGCTACCAGATACCCACAGAAATACACGTGCAACTATCTACAGATGTAAAACTGATATTGTTCGATTCAGTCCGGCTGGCCCACAAAAACAGTTCACCTAATTCAGTCCATTTCACGAGTGAAGAAAACAGGAATAAACTTAAGACACATGAACAGTTACACATAATCAGTAAGTACAGTATTGTAAATTTCTAAAACGTAGATACTCGATCCATACATTTGTCACAGCCACATGTCAAAAATATTACGTACCAGAGCCAGTGTGTCAGATTCCCACCAGGCATGCTGTTGTTAAATATGTGTTTTTATGTAGCTTAACCGTAGTTTCAAGTTTCAGATTTGTTTGTTTAGGCGAAAGCCAACCACATACAATATAATGCCACGTCAGTTCAACTGAATGAATGAAAAGAAAAAAAAAAAACAACCATGTGTTAGTAGTATTTAGATATTTGAAATTTCCAGCATCAACAGACAATATCCGTGTCCTATTGTGTGCCAGATTTCAGTGGTAAAAGATCAGGATCAATGAAGTTATTAAACTTTGAAATTAGGTAACATATATTTCTTGGCCCATTGGATATATAACATACAACTTTGTAAAGGTGATCAGTAAGCAGTATACAGTTAGCATTCACCCATTACTATTTGCCTGTTTGCCATCGAAATATTACTCTTTATTTAAGGGCCATGGATGTTCATGTACTACTATAATGATAACAGTTCGTATGAACAGTCATCAGTCCGCAGTTAGCGATTACAAAACAACCGGTTATTAACCCTTTCCAACAGCTAACGCCTAAGGGAACGTTTATCATATCTGTGCAAAATACGCCAAAAAAAACAACAACCAAAAAACAACACCACCCCAAAACTTTGAAAGATGACAGGACTTTATCATTTTAGGACGGCAAAGAAAAAGATGGCATATTCTTAACAGCCTCGTAAGTCCAAAGATTAGAAAGTGTCCGTCCTCACACACACACACACACACACACACACACACACACACACACACACACACACACACACACACACACACACCACACCACACCACACCACACCACACCACACACACACATCAGTAATGACATTTTGAGACGTTTAAGTAGACTATAATGGCACAGGTCTTGGCTGTCACTTTGTTTGGAATAAAACGGTTTGAAGAAACATAAAAATGACAATGGGAGGGCACAGAGAGGGGAAAAAAATGTTGTATAGGCATGATAAATGTGAAGGAAGCGCCTGTGTACATAAAGACTAAACTAACAAACAGAAGACAAGATAAAACACAGCAAATAGCGGAGATGGCAGCGGTACAAACGAGCCGAGATATTAATGTGTTTGCTATGATAACCTCCACCATGAAGTCACGCCGATATATCAAAGCGGGCGCTTGGCCGCTACCAGACGGCATACGGGGGCAGCAGAAGTGGGACCTGCGACAGGTAATCCGACATGGGGGCAGGGGCGTTTCTAGGACTCCAGGAAGAGTCACCTTGAAGCCTTAGAGGGTCAGAAAAAATGTTCGTCCCATCCCGTGTGATTAATCTAGCCCCACGGACCTATGGAGGCGGAGAGTCTTCGTGCCAGAGAGACTGCCGGAGGTAGCTTCACCAGTCTCGGATTGGGCTCTTTCTCTGGCAGAAGTTAAAGACAACCGACAAGGAGGGAAGGAAGGAAGGAAGGAAGGAAGGAAGGAAGGAAGGAAGGAAGGAAGGAACGGAAATGCCTTGGAGGAAAAGGGGAAAAGAGAAGAGGAGGTACTGCAAGTGCAAGGTGGATCTACTGGCCTTATTATGCTCATTTGGAGAAGAGTAAGATGGAAGCAGAGCATTTCTTAACAGAATTAGGAATACGGAAACAGACATGCTCGCACAAGGCAGGATTTGGGGGAGGGGGAAAGGAGAATGTGATCAAAACTGCAGAAAGAAAGAAAGAAAGAATGAATGAATGAGGCTATGGTGCGAGCCTCAAACTGACGCCCTCTGCGTCGCTGTCTGCTTAGAATGGGGCAAAAGGCCTGTGCAAAAGAAGCAGCTCATTTACTTCAGTATAAACTGCTTTTTAATCATTATACATAATTCTACTTTTTACATTTCTACTGTCAGAGGAATATGACTGACTGAGATGGTCTGTTACACTGGCTTTTATTGGCTGATATATCTTTTACTTCCAGAGGCGAGATTTGATGACGCAGTCATACTGCTTTGATGTACATTTTGCCTACACCGAAAGTGAACTTTGTCGGAGTTGACTAATTAAGATCGGTCAATTCCTGTGTGCTTTCCTTGAACCTCTCTTCGGCAACACCCCTGGCTGGTGCGCCCTGACAGACAAGTGCAGGCCGATTGATAACCCAGGGTGTTTGTCTTGGAGTCACCTCTCACCCTTTGTTGCTCAGACACTGTCGGTGACACCGCAACTAGGCAGCGAAACATGCGCCGGTTCTTTCTTTTCTGTCTTGCTCATCCGCTATCAAAGTGAATAAAAGATCAATGGTGGAGATCTTGATCTTTTGTGATGTCAGACAGGTGTATCTGGAATATTTGGCTGAAAGTGAGCTTTGTTTATCGTGAGATCACGGGGTGTGTCTTCTGAGGAATCATTAAATAATAGCTGTCTAGCCACACTAAGATCTGACGATCGCGAACCTAGCATTGCAAAACCATGTGACCAAATGATACGCCATATTACATTTAGAAGGAAGAGATGTAAGCCCAAATGTACATTTAAAGCTGCTATAAGCTTCAAGGAAAGTGTTCCACTACTGTTTGCCATAATGACTTTGATATATTAAATTTTGGAGGAAAGGTCGAAGGAGATGTCTTAAACTTAAAAATTGTATAGCCCTGCCAGGACTAGAGCCCGGATCCCACAGTTTGCAATACAAGCATGCTATCATTTTACACTACAAGGGCGTTAACTTCACAGCAATTTAATCCTTATGTTTTATCATATTGCACCACAGAGACGCTAATTTAATCCTTTCACTCATGTCATCTGAATATCTTTTCTCGACTTCCATATGTATGCCTGGTGTTCACCCGTGACCTGAACTTTTCAACTGCTCACACCCGGAGGATCTGACACACTGCTTGCAATGCTCTGTCCATGATTCCATTATTTTCTAAGTCACGGTTCACTCATCAACTCGAATATTATTTTCACAAAGCCTACGTTAGGGACTATTAGGGTGGGCTGATACTCACGAACTCGAACACTACACAAAGCCAAAGTTACTGACTGATATGGTGGGCCGATTCTTCACTATTTGAAAAGTAGGCTTGGCTCGATCTTCTCAAAGTCCTAGAGCTATACTTGTAACACTCTTAGGATCGAGCTTTCTAGCTCGAGTTGTTTTTTTTCATTAAGAAAGTCTACGGTAAAGGTGGCTTCCAGAATAACTCAAAGATCGTAGCTCGCATTGTACCGATTCACCACTACTACATAGTGGCTGGCATTCTCAGAGTGTCTGATATTTATCAAAGCCGTTTGTAATCAGTGGTTACCATCAGCGGTATCAAAACGAACATGTGTCCTCTACATAGTTTGTATTGTGAAAACTGAGATTCTCAGCCTGCGTTGATAATTTACGTTTGACATTTTAGATGAGCCAGATTTGAGCCACTGATCGACGTAAGATTAATCCTGAATCATCGAGTCGATTCATCGAGCCGAATGAAGAGATCGACTTGCTCGATCTTCGGCTCGATCTGCCGTGCCTCCACGAAATCGAGTGTTACATATTATGTACTCTCTCTCTCTCTCTCTCCCTCCCCTCTCCCCTCCCCCACCCCCACCCCCAGGTATATGACGAAAGTTTGTTAGGATAAGTGGAGACTGAAGGTAAACTAATTGAATGAGATTTTCAAATGAGGGTAATGAAGGAGAGAGAGAGAGAGAGAGAGAGAGAGAGAGAGAGAGAGAGAGAGAGAGAGAGAAGGAGAGAAAATGAAACTGTGAGACAGTGAAAGGAAATACGAGATTGAAAGATAGGAACAAAAATAATGTGGCGAGGGGAGAACGAGAAAGAGAAGGAGAGAGAGAGAGAAAGATAGAGAGAGAGAGAGAGAGAGAGAGAGAGAGAGAGAGAGAGAGAGAGAGAGNAGAGAGAGAGAGAGAGAGAGAATGTGTGTAAGTCCATCATTTCATTTGTGTGAGTCAAGGTCATATTGGCGCATCTTATAACACACATGTAAACCAATATCTTAAATCCAACATTTCCTTTCCTTGCCCATTCAGAATGCATCATGCTTTTTCCCTACTTTGAAAGAGATGCTTTCACGCTTGACAGGATGGTTGGGTGTCCGTCAACAAGCCAGGTAGAGTCGCTTGGTTCAGGTAATTTACCTGTCAAGCAGGGAGGAAGCAGCCAATCAGATAACAATTACCGTGTAGATGACACTG
Source organism: Ellobium chinense (assembly GCA_033807755.1). Taxonomy (NCBI): domain Eukaryota; kingdom Metazoa; phylum Mollusca; class Gastropoda; order Ellobiida; family Ellobiidae; genus Ellobium; species Ellobium chinense. The sequence continues at coordinate 469,343 of JAWQUT010000109.1, forward strand.
CCAGTGTCCTCGTATAGGATGCTAGAACGCCATTCTGGAACGGGGCGCTGGAATAGGCGCGGCCTGCATAGGAACAGGCACATAACTAGACAAAGAAAACGACTGTAACTCACCTTGCTCTCCACTTTTACTGTATAGGCTAAATCAGTATTGGAGTTGTCACCAGAACCCAAATGCACCCTACCCTCTCCCCATCCTCCTCTCTCTCTCCCCC
>JAWQUT010000109.1:469579-482232 GCA_033807755.1 Ellobium chinense
AAACCACTATCCAGTCCCTTATCACCGGTTAGGTCATTCTGTGTTTCAAATTTTAAGCTCAACAAACCGTAGATAGACCATGGAAATTTTGAAATATGCTATAAACACACCTTGTGTGTGTGTGTGTGTGTGTGTGTGTGTGTGTGTGTGTTCACATTACCGGGGGAGATGAATTTGCCTTTATAGATCCTACAAATGTCAATGAAAATATAAAGGCAGCCAAAATAATACACCCCCTCCCTTCACCCCCCGACTCGGGACTATATCTATGGATGCAAAGCATGTGGGGGGAAAGGGTAGGGCTAAATTTTAATATACCGCCTTTTCTGTAGGACCTATTATCAGAGAGTCGTAGCGAGGAAATGAAATTTTTCTTTCTTGTAACTTCCGGTGAGTATGCAAGGGTGGCTGCCAACTCGATTAACATTTACTCATTGTAGATTGAAATCGCCAAGACTGTAGAAGATGATGATATCCTCCTTTGCGTTGCTAAGTGACATGATGAGAGTTTTAAATATGCACCCGGTGTATAAAAGGAGGAGAGAGGCATGATGGGACACTTCTCCATTTGAATTCAGCATCACGCTTCACATCGGAAGCTGTTTTCTGAATGTCACGAATAAAGGATTTATGCGGCAGATGAACATTCGCACATCGCTAATTTACTGTCCCTCTGAGCTTCACAGTAAAGAAAACTGAAATTAAAACGTCTTGTATTTGAATTATGAAAGCACATCCATCAGAATCGAGGAATGTCCATGGCCGTTTGTACGCGGAACTGCCTTTCAACGGTAACGATCAGATGGCGCAGTTTTAATGTAATAAATGTTGATATCGGGCACCTGCTGTAATATGAATCCAACACGAGCTGAACGAGTTCGTAGAGTTATCAGCACTAGATAGGCGAAAACAGATGGTAGAGAATGAAAAAGAAAGTGAACATAAAGAAGAAAAGAAGATTATTTCTCGCTCTCTCGCTCTCCGTCTCTCATATCTTTTCTTCACTTCGATAAATCTCTAGGACCGTCATTATAAACTTTAATTCGTCAGGACTCAGACAGTTCCAAGAAATGTTCCAGTCCTTGAATGGGCCGCATCGCGTTATTGGGGCAGTTCCAGAGATTCTCCGCTTGTCCTGTCTTCCCTTTGACGCGAGGGTACATCCTGAAAAAGGAAATTGGCCAGTCATGGGACACTTGAGGTTAAACATGGCCTGGATGTTGTGATGGGTCTGCCTTCAACAACAAATGGGACAGACATTGGGCGCTCATCCGGGCATTTTGGGCGTAAAAGGCCAGGTTCAGTCTATTCATTTTTAACGACAGCAACATGGGCGACATTTGTAATTAAAAGTAATGAGGGCGTTTGAATGCTGGGTGACGGAGAAAGTGGTAGACAATTGAAACTGAGGTTGTGGGTTTTGTGTGTGTGTGTGTGTGTGTGTGTGAGGGTGTGTGTTGTGTGAGAGAGAACGAGAGAGAGAGTAGGAGAGAGAGAAATATAGACAGGCAGGCAGGCAAACAGACAGACAGAGAGGCAGAAAATTGGTATTAAAGGAATTCTAACTTGCAATGAGACCCATAATGAAAATTTGTCTTGTTTCAAGTAAATGAAATCTGCCTACATCTAGGCTAGAGTCTTTGTTTCGCTAAACTCCGACGGAGAAGTTGAAATATGATGCCTACGGGTAAATCACTGTGGTCTTTAGCTGATAATTAGGTGAAAGGGGTAGAAGTACTAGAAGGGACGGAAAGGGTGGATCTGACTCTTAGAGTATTCTTCCGGGCATCTGTTGCCAAGTCATACCATCGTCACCATAAAATTTCTTCCCAAAAGATGGGCGTTGAAAGGGGATAGGTATCCATCTTAAGCCATTATGCCGTATTAATAGTGATAGTCTGCAATAAAATACTAGTGTATAAACAATACGATTTACTGACTGACTGAGTTGGCTTGGTGTTATGTGGGTAAGTGCAAGGTTGACTTAATCGTCGCAATATTAACAACACGTGCTGTTCCTGTCCATAAACTGCTTTGGTCACGCTCATCTATAAGATTTAATATCCTGAATCTTCACATCTATCTCCGCTTGTCTTTTGTTCTTTTTTAAAACCTCCATCCTTTTCACCAATTTCTAACCATCCACAAATTTGATTTTTATTTTCTCCTGACACGCGTGACAACGAAAACCCAACGACGAATTTCATAGAGCCATACAACAATCGCTAGAGAAAGTTTCTAATGGAGGGGAAAACCCACCTATTATTACTTTAGTCCTTTTGCTTTTTCTCCCCAATGGAAACTTGAACCAAGATACATTCACATGGCCATGGCCACAGTCGGTAGAAAGGACTATTTTTCCGCCGTCATATTACCCTTTTCTTAAGGAAGCTGTCAAAATAAGACAGCAGTTGTTGCCAAATGGTGGCTCCTTTGAATTCACTTTTACTTTCACAGATGCGGGTCATCACTTTATTAATTTCTTTTCATAGAAAAGGGGCACCATTTCATTTCATCTCATCTATTTTTCCACCTCTCGCGATGAAGGAGACGGCATCGTTTTAACCTTCGTCATGCACCATTAATTATTTAAAGCTAATTTTTAATTGCCAGTGGTCCTCGGAGATATAACACAAACACGGTACTTTCGCCTCCCTATAGAAAACTGTCCATTTCTTTCCCCTGTTAGAGCCCCATACTGTACATTGTAGTTACTTGCCCTTGAATCAAGTCTCTGAATGCATGGAAAACCTGGCAAGTGAATAGCCAACTTTAGTATAAAGGAAACTGCCGCCAATGAAATGATGAAAAAAAAATTGAAAAAAAAAATCACAAGAAAGAAAAATGAATGAGCGAAAGTATAAAAGTGGGTGGCGTGTGAGTTCATGAATGTCTCAGGCCAAGTTTTATTCGATTTGACAAAGAAACGCATCCTTGCCAAAGAGAGCGAGAAAAACAGCAGAGATCTAGAAGTCTCCGAGGACCCCGCACACCTCACAGCCAATCTAAGAGAGACCCACGTTCTTTGGAAGTTTATGAAAAGATAATCGCGTGCCGAGATAATAGGCCAGTATAACCAGCCTTGGAAGTGATCTATCAGTCAAAAGCTTCTCTCGCATTTTCGATGGTTCTCAAGTTTCTTGACCCGAACCAGTTCACCCTATCAACCACTGAGCCCACCCCATCCTCTATTCTTGTCTTTGTGTTGCACCACCGGAAAAAAGATCGACCCTCGTCCATTGAGCAAGAACATTTCCATCCGGTGATGGACCCTTCAATATGAGATTCTCAAAAGAGCAGGGTCAAAAGAAATTTGCATGAGTATAACAGAGAAAGATATTCAAATGCCTTTCCTCTCCTCCTGCTACAATAATGGAGAAACCATGTTATTATGGCAGCAATTTTGAGCAGCTGAATGATATACAAATGGACCTTATGAATGACCAATCTAGAAATGAGAAGTTCGAACTGACGAGTTAAATTTAATAAGAAATTCGAAACATATTACATCGAATATGCATCTGCGGAGTTGAATTTCTTCCGGTCCTGTATTGGCTTGAATAGTCTTTTCCTTCTCCTTGTCCAGTTCGCCTTTATAAAATTATAATGTAACCCATTAGCGTCACTTTTTAATTTAGAATTATGAAGTCTGGCTCAAAATCCAGGACACCAATACATGTACATAATTTCGAGCTTGTGAGATGTTGGGGTTCGTGAGCAAATCTTGATGTAATATGGTGTGTTTATAAGAGCCAAAGCATTGTAACGTGGGTTATTCGAACAGTGGAAGCTGGAAGAGGTGAGGTCCTACCGTAGTTGTCTGTGCTAGTATGAAAAATGACTGTCATGGCCCTCCACTCACTACAAGATCTCGGTGTCTGAAGAAGGTTGTCATCCCCGTGAGTAGAATGTTACGACCCTTTTGCGGCTGTCATCGAGACTCCAGGAACAAGATCGATGACATCGGTGATGCCATAGGACGATCAGGGCAAAACAGATCTATCAGAACTGACATGGCATCGCAGTGAAAACACCTCAGAATTTTAAAAAAACCCCCAAAACCTGTACAGGGCCGCTAATGACAGCTGGAGAAGCTATTTCCCTTGACAACATATTTATTGGAGAAGTGTTTATTTCCCCCGAGTTTATAATCATCGCGAAAAGCCGGAATCGCTAAACTGACAGCTGAGCTTCGTGTTGATAGACATACTATAATCGATAATGTCAAAATAGTATGCGATAGTAACTACAAATAACCACATTTGCATTTTCCTCTAGTTACCATTGGTTAGTGGTCGGTTTGAGAAATTTCCATCGGAACTTCGTTGTCTCCGATGTAATCTTCAAGCTCAGCTGAAAAAATGTACGCTATTAAGATCTTCGCAAAACAACAACAACAACAAAACTATTGTAAACATTACTAAAAAAAAAAAAATTGACAGTTTACAGTACTGAAAAATAAAAATCATAAATGAAGATCGATTTCAGCTCAGAATTACCTCTAGCATTAATCTAATGAAGTAACTGGGACATTATATGAAAAAGAAATCTCTCAGCCCCATACCCTTCCCCTTTCGCAAACGGAAGTCTACCCTGAGTACTCACAACTTAAGACACTGTTGCACTGTGTTGTATTAGCGACATGAATCTGAAGACAGCGACATGAAAAGACTCGCTGTAATTAATTAATGCCCTCGTCCCGTCGCTCAGGAAGGGAGGCCTTATAGCCCGCGCACGAGTATTCAAACACTCGACAATATGGTCCACCCGGGAACATTTCTCTTTTACTACTACTGCTATCAGACAATGAAAGGAGATTGTGAGAAATGAAATTCAGAATTGGCTGGCATTAAACCGCTGGCCCACGGCTTCAAATCAAATCTTAAGTACCGGTATCACCAGTTGAGGGCCGCAGATCAACCTTGTGTTTCCTCATTCTCTTTTTTCTTATCCTTCTCGGACTCCCCCTCCTCCCCTCCTAACATATTCATCTCCCCCTCCTTCCCCTGATGTTGACTCCGATAGTGGGACACAACAAGAACAATACAACAACAACAACAACAACAACAACAACAGTAATCACTAATAGTAGTACATGACTTACAGTAGGACACCACGAACTCGAAAATCAAAAAACCGGCTCAGAAATTTAAGTTCTAGAAGTAAATGCAATATTATGCTGTCGACTTCGCTTAATCGCAATCAGGAGACTCCCAACTCTCGCATAATCGCATGATTTTTCCATTTAGAGTGCTTTACTTCTTCATAAATATCCCTAATTAATCGCAAAACGTTTTCATCACAACTTTTTCCATGCTACAAATTAAGCGATAAAGCGTCGTGGACTGGGGTTAGAAATACAGGGTAAGACACTAGAGCTCTGCAAGGAGTAAGTAGCAATGTGAATACGTGAGGTTCGAAAAGACGCTGGTGTAGTTTGTTAACCTCGTGTATATAACATCACACCGCAATAGATCTAAATCTAGCTAAAAAAAAAAAAGCAAGCACACACACACACACACACACACACACACACACACACACACACACACACACACACGATCACAGCTACCTACCAGGTGACGCACCATCACGACATTTGACCTATGAACCCAGGGGTCATTGTCTTCTATAAACTGAATACAGACATACCCAGTGCACTCGGGGAGATCGCACTCGGTTCTCGCCATCTCGCACATGGAAAGGAAGCAATATTTAATAGCGCGCACATCAAACCGCGAGAAATTCTTTGAGCGCGATATCTTGACATTTCAGATGAGAGGCAATTATTATTATGATGTCTTGGGCGCTTATGGGTCTTCCTTTCCTCTCACCCCGCCGAGGCAGAGGCGTAGACGAAGGGGTACCTAATGGGGGTGCACGTGAGAGGGCACAGTGGTGTTTTCTTTTGGGAGGGGGGCAGTGGGGGTGGGGATAGGACGCATGAATCCATTGACGGTTTCAAAATATTTTTTTAAAACTTTATGTAAGAGACAACGGATAAAGAGGGTAAAGTATCACTTGCTTTGTCGAAGGCAGAACAAGTAAGGATACACGTTGTTGTTTTATATGTAGGTGAGGGTAGCGGAGGCATTAATACTATGATGAATCAAAATAACATAAATATGTTACCCGCTTAACAATGGAATAGATTGGGGCCCAGAGCCCCGAGTCCTTCTCAGTCCAATGAGTACAATATCTTTTTTCCGTCATATAATATATTATAGAGCGGCCCCTCGGCAACTGATGTCTCAGAATCCCGCGTCATGTTAATCCAGTTCTTGTCCATGTGAAGCTGCGTGGCCGAATGCTTACGGCACGCAGTGATCTAATGGTCATGGGTTGGATTCCCAACCACAGTCGTGTTGTAAATTCTTCGAGAAAGCACTTCATCCACTTTCTCCTCAGTCCAACAGTTTGTAAAAGGGTACCTGGCTATAGGTACGTAGTGGAGGATGTGGTCAAAATGCTAGTGATATCGCTTTTTAAATGGCAGCGGCACTGTATGTTCCTCAAGCAGTTGAGAAAGTGCTAGAGTGATTAGACCAGGGGTAATAATAGTGTGAAGTCGCGTAAACGGACATTAGTCTGGGTACGAGACTTATAAACTGCATTATTAAATTACTAATTATTATTATTGTTATTTTTATTGGTACATGGCAGCGGCTTAGATGGGAAGTTATTGTGGAGGGCTAGTCAATCAGTGATAATTCAGATTCTGCCAATGCAGAGTGCAGCTATTAAAGATTCAAATATTTGGTTATTTTAGTGGAGAGAAACAGAGATGAGGTTTTATTTTTTTGCTATTAGGCACTGCGCCTATCTCATTTGAGGGATTTTTTTTCAGGAGAGAGAAAAAAATAAAATTTTGTCAAACAAACAAGAAAATAATGCACTTTTAAGCTTTAGTGGTATTTTAAACCAATGACTTTGTAATTTAGTTTGTGATATTTGTTGTATGTATTACGTTGAGCATGTTTCGTGTTTCTTTCTTTCTGCTTTATTCTTCCATTTTTTTTCTTTCTCTTCCTTTTCTAACTTCCTTGCTTTCGTCCTCATTTTCTTTGATTTGAAGTATTTTGTCTTGAAGTTGTGTTATTGGCCCAGAGCCTAATAAAGAGTTTGAATCTTGAATCTTGAACCTTGTTGTAGCAAGCACAGTAATAGTCAAGTTTGCAAACTGCCTTTATATCTGAGGCAAGCCCTCTGCCTATGACTGTGAATATATATTTTATATTAGGGCGGGTGCACATCATCCTTCCAGTATCCACGCCTCTGCACCAAACAAAGATATTAAAAAATGTGAACAATAGAAACCGTGGGCCTGTGGTTGTGATATCCCCCGTTAAGTTTACATTTTCCTCCATCTTGATGCGTCTTTGTTTTAATAACAGATTCTTTCGGCAACCACCCGCTTCGTGAGGGCGGGCCCCGAGGAAGCGGCGAGGAGCGATAGGGTGTGCCTGGGTGCAAGTGCAAAAGTAAAACCGGCGTTTTAATGATGTCAGCGTCCGTATGCTCTATCTCTTTCTTAGATCTTCCCACTGTCTCTGGCCCGAACGTGGGAAACTCACTTCGTGTCTCTCACTCGCACGTTTGCCTTTTTTTTCCTTCGCCACCAAAACGTGCCACAGCTAATGTAAACTTGCGTTTCTTGCTCGTCCTTCTTTCAACTTTTTCTATTTTGGTTTCGCTGTCTTTATCTTTATCTACAAACACGATAGCGATGGGTGATAATTTAAAGACATTGAGAACAAAAGCTGAAAAGGGAATTTAATTTTGCTTCAATGGGCCCCCAAAATTCTTTATGTTCTGAGCGTAATTTTTTTTTTTAATATATACTTTCGTTTCATGGTGGTAAAAGTTAGGGTGTTTACCTCCCTTTGAATAATGTACAAGTGGAATTGTTTACCCTGGTAGGCCATCACAGAACCGTTGTGTCCACATGGTTTTCCTCTATCTATACCAGAACTGTCTTCACGAGGGATAGGGCGTTCTTCTTTATCTAAATGACAGAGTACAAGAATCACAATGCTGCCAGTTGAGATGGGCTTTGATTTACATCCATACTGAGTACTCGTGCTAGTGGGCCCTAGTCGTTAATACCAGATACTCGCCACTAAATATTTAGTCGATTAACTTCACATAAAACCGTCCAGGATGATGTATGAAGTCGTCACAAATTAGGTCAGCTACATGAATGGTATCATCTTTTGCCAGATTTTAAGCCGATTCTGATGATTTGTCGGAGTTCATGTAATGATTCAGAATCTTCAGGTTGCGTAGATTGTTTGAGGAAATTAATCTTTCTGAATCAGTCAGACAGGACAAACAATCCCCTATTTGGCATGGTGAGACACGAAAGCTTTAATGACTGAGGAAAGCTTACAGTTAATGGTAAACATGCAATGTGATTAGAAAACAGAGCTGAGATGGAAATAAAATTGGGCGTCGGCTGGTCTAATTTAGCCATGTGGAAAGAATTTTTAGCTCTGCGGAAAGGTGAATTGGTCTCTTGTAACAAAATAATTGTATGCTGTCGTTCGATTGCTTTTTCCTGCAAACCTCATTGTATTTTAAGGAGGAAGGTAGGTGGGTGGGTGAGTGAGTGTGTATGTGGGTGGGGCAAGTGGATAGGGAGAGTTGTGGTGGGAAGGGGAGAGGGAGAGTGGGAAGGGGAGAGGGAGAGTGGGAAGGGGAGAGAGAGAGTTGTGATGGGAAGGAGAGAGGTTAAAACGCGTTTTAATACACAGATAGTGTTATTGCCAACTTTCCCAAAACAATTATTTTGCGCCTTGATTATAAGAAAACAGAATAATGGTCTGAGAGCCTTAACAAGTAAAGGATTATTGAGTTGTTTTTTTTTTCGAAATCAGAGGCCAGATAAGCGAAGCTGCTGCCATCTTTAACAATAAAAGTGTCTGTTGCGCTCTCAAGAGCAGGTGTCAGAGATGAGCTCATCACTTTCTCTGAATATAGTTAATATTATGGTCCATTTTTTGGACGAACTCGATTTCGCCGTGTGAGTTAGTGGTTGTCAGTATTTTAGCAAAGAAAAGGGGGTCGGAAGAGGATTAATTTACGGTGCATTTGAGCACTCAGCTATTCTTCATCAGTAATTTATCATGTAAAGCATTTTGAATTCGTTTGTGTCTTTTGCTTTGCTGGAAGAAGCTTAACGTGTGTGCACTTCTTTTAAAGAAGAAGAAGAAAACAAGAGACTTAGCTGATCACATAATAACCTGGCTAATTAGTTTGTTATGAAAAATTAACAACTGACAGTTCATTATTTACTCAATCGCACAGTTCTGTTACTAGTTTTCTTGTTGTCAAATATGCAAGAAAAAGAACAGAGTTTCGAGTCTCTCTCCACTCTCTCTCTCTCAAAATGTCTTGATTAACAAGAGCCAGATATGACATCGCAGTATCGATATCTAGGACAATGCGATATTTAGACGGTAGGTATTCACTTTAAAAGACGTTTGAAAATACCCACAAAGGCCCATATCGGGCCGCCCTGTCAGAGCCAACCAGGAAAAGAGCAAGAAAATGTTGCTAAAGCACTCAGGTCCTGTGAAACGGAAGATAACTCTTGTAACGAGTTGATCAGGTGGAGATAAGTAGCAGTACAGCTCACCACTAGAACTTCTGTCATCTGCATAAACAATAGTCCGCCTAGCGGCGACTTTTCAGTCACAGAACTCTTCAAGTACCAAAACCCTTCAAGCCTGTTAGACAAGCAACGTTCCCATACATCTACTACACAAGTTGTCTTTCTTTTCTCTGCATCGTGCGTGGATGATGCTGGGAACCGGAAGTGGGTGGGGCTTCAAATGAAGATGGAGGGCAGAAAGGGGGGGGGGGAAGGTCGAAGAGGGAAGTGGTTGAGTATGTTACATCAAAGCATTAAAAGAGCATCCATAGTTAAGACACTGTCTTGAGGTAGATAAGGAAGTCTTATGTGAAATGATGACAAAACATTTCTTTCTTAGAATATTCTGCCTACGCCACGTTGGTTTCAGCAGTGGTGCCATAACTTGCAACTACTTGGGACTTCAGAAACAACCAGATCACCCGCACTCGAGAAATGTATAAATCTAAAGGAAAAAAAAACCCATGGGTATTGTTTAGGTTCAAAATTCATTTGTCTTATGATGTTGTGTTCAAAAGGAGTTGCTAATATCCATGAGTTTTACACGCAACATTCAATATTACTTCTGTCATTTGTTATTACTGTTAATATTGTGATTGAAAGGCATCGACCTTATTTCCTTCTACTGTAATAGCGCTTGGCCTTTCCCGTATCCTCTCCTACACTCCCGCTCTGTTCTTGCAGAGGACAGTGGAACTAATGTATTAATGACTACATGTTTGTTTTTTTCTTTGGGTATTCTTTAAAGTCCATCATTTGATCGAACTAGAACAGGATGAAAAAAAGTTAATCAATATTAACCATCACTATAGCGTACAGCGTTAATACTGGGGTAAAACATATTGCTGGACAGCGCTGTCGAGTGTCGAACTGATAATGTCGACAAAGGTGGGATGCACTCGAACTGACGCAAGTCATATGAAACTGATTTGAGTCATAGCAAGCTGACTTAATGACTTAAGTGATAATCATATTATGACGGAAAGTCTGTAGTAGTCCCTTTCTTCTATCAATGATCTTATTAAGGACAGGGCGTGCTAGAAAAGAGGTTCGGGTGTTTACCACTAGCTTCGAGGTTTCTTGCATTTCGTTGCGCAAGTTTCATGTCCTCGAGTGAACTCCTGTCGAAGATGTGCGAGCAATAACAAAAGCAAAATCAGATGAAGCTACGGTTTGAAGATAATTATGTGCACATGACTAAGCTGGCTGGTAAATATTCTTTAACTCCCTCAGCAATTAATTACAGGGGCAAGGCAAAGAAATATTGTATACAGTATAGGACTACAGTCTGATGGCATACCAAAGGAAAAAGGAAAAATATCTGGAAATAGACTATAAGAGTAAAATTTAATCTAGATGTGAGCTGTGGTATCTATTATGTAAGCACAATCGATATTTTAGATCAATGAAACCATCTACATGTCACCAGAAAACAGTGAATGCCAGTACCAGAAAAGCCTATTCCACCATCGTACAAATTGCGATAATATAAGGCCTCTTGACTGCTAAGCTGTTGTATGTTAAGATGTGTCGACCATAGTCGCCCAAAAACCAAGGGTTCAAATGTGCAGCAATGTCTGTCTCATGTTGTATTACGGACAAGTAGAAGATGACGTCGGAAGGTGTCTTATATCAGGATGAGGACACTTTCAAGTTATTGTTTATGACGGAAGTCGGAGAGGAAAAAAAAAAGAGCCTGTGAATCACAAAAGATTCCTTTGGCATTGCGAAAGAGAAATACATGTACGTGAGACCGGCGGGGGCAGCACGACCTGGAAAGTCATGCAGATTTACTCAACAAATTCAGATAGACCGTTCTTAATTAGTCAACTTATCAAAGCTCACTTCCGGTTTAAGCGAAATAGTAGGGTGATCGCGTCATCAGATCTCTTTTTCGAAAGCGAGAGGATGATTCAGCCAATGAAAGCCAATGTAACTGACGATCTCAACCAGTCATGTTCCTCTGACAATGGAAATGTAGAAAGTGAAAATAATGATAACTGGAATTGTGGTTTGCCATGCTCAGATAACGCAATCGAATTAGACATGTGGTCACAATTGAACATTAAGTATGTAGGAAATACTTGTAGGAAATACCACCAATGGTCGTTCTTGAAACCGGGTTGCTTTGGCCGGCGACCACCATATACTGGTGGTCGCTATACCAGGTTCTACAGTAGTTCCATAAATTATCTTTTCTTTCCATCGTTAACCGTGGCTGTTACACCCCTTTAATTGGAACAAAAACAACAAATAACCACGAAACTTAATAACAAATGGGCCTACAATTTTTGTCTTTAGAAATTTTCTCAACCACTTTGATTCCAAAACTCGACCCGTCTCCCGCACACCCCGCCCCCGGCCTGTTTTCCTGACTACACAAAATAATTGTGTGACGCATTCACAAAGATCAAAATCGGGAATAAAGAAAATGAGCAATTCCAGCAGAATACCACAGGCGTCTCGCAAATGTCTGGAAAACTTTGACCTTACAGCAATTAGTTTTGGTTGTTTCAACGCAGGGGTTAATGTATTTTTTAAAAAAGTAAACCGAAATTGTTTGCTGTAAAGTCAAAACTTGTCATTAATCATCGTAACTGACGAAGGATTCTGCTGGAATTGCCCGGAATATTTCGTCTTCCAAATTCCCATCACGGGCGATTGGTAGTCTAATCTTGGCTTGATATGTGCAGATGGAAACGAACTCTATCACCCTTGTACTTCAAGGTATTCATTTCGCTGTTGTTTGGATGATGACCGAGAACCATGAGGACCGTCCCAAATGCAATTAAAAGGGCTGATTTCACTCACTTTTGGCTCTTTTAAAATTTTGAAGCAAGGGAAAAAAAGGTACCAGACTTCAATCTTATTTTTTATAAGGTTTCATCCTGCAACTAACCCCAGATACATATCTCAAATTTCGATGGACTTGAAACCTGCGGCTTGCGGCTTGGATGATGTGAAGGGAAACAAAAAAGTGCGGTGAGGGGAAAAAAAGGGG
>JAWQUT010000109.1:485886-509896 GCA_033807755.1 Ellobium chinense
TCCACCTTTCCATTCACATACCCACTCCTCTTCCCATCCATTCATGAAAAACCGTTCTGGTTCCCACGGTCGAGTCTCGGAGAAGATGCTCTGTGTATCTCTCACCACTCTAAACCACTCGCTGTCTGCCGTCTGGTGCCTTGCGGCCAAAGAGGGAGAGCGAACGGGAGTGAGGGAGAGAAAGAGGGAGAGACAGAAAGAAAACGAAAAGAGAAAGATTTGACAAGAGGATGAGCACGTGTGTCTATGTACTCAGTACTCAAACAGCCTGTCTGTGTACATCACACTGGAACGACACCGGAAGTATTAAGATGCGTTCACAGTGAGATAAAGTTATTATGAGGACTTAAGACTTTTAAGAGCTGAAAATCCCTCTCTTGGGTTTGACATGTTCGAACATCATATTGTTGAAGGGGTAAATAGGATAGAGTTTTTTTAGAATGAGTTCAGTCTTTACACTTTGTTCACTTTATTTGCGTCATTGAAGGTTCTATAAAGCGTCCATGTATTTTTTAGAAGACATCTGGCAGCAGGGATCTCAGTACATGTATCAGCTCCAGACTATGTGGAATGCTTATTCTGTTTGTTTGGAAGTCATGGGTAGAAGAAATTTTGTAGACTCACGAACTCGAACTCTAAGACTTAAGAGATCAGTTCTTCAGTCTGAGTTCATGAGATATTCGATTTCAAGAAAAATTTTAAAATGCTGACTTTGAGTCTAAATCATGTCAAGAATTGGCTAGTTTTTTGGAGTCCATGAGGTTTGAGCTAGGTACTACTGATAAAAGGTGATGCTGTAGTAATATTCAGTTCTCATAAATGTAAAAAAAAAACAAAACTTCATGCTCGTTAATCAATAAAATTCATAAAGGCAAAAAACGTATGTGTTATAATTATATATTTCGTGATCAGCCTTTGATACAGATCTAATAAACTTGCGGAGCTTATAGTACTATTCGGCAATGAAAGTGCTAGAAGGCCGACTCTAGAAATGATGTGTCAGCAACCCATCTCCCCATCCCCACCAAACAAACAAACAAACAAACAAAAAGTATTATTGTGAAGGACAAAATATGTAAATCTAGTGAGTAAACAGACGGTAAGATGGCGTTGTCATTTCTTTTGTTTGCTTGTTTGTTTGTTCGTTAAGATATTACTTTTTAAAGGTAGTACAGTGTGAACACAGCCTAAAAGTTGGGGCTGGGAAAGATTCTCAGGATGAGTCGCCGGTCGGTGCTGCGAGTCTGGCAGTTAGAGATGGGCGATTTTTGCATGATAACGGATGGAGTCGATTTCTGAGAAACAAAACCAGACCTCATAATGGTCATCTAGTAGGCAAAAATAAAAACTGCAAGGATTATGTCTTAGTGCACCGAAATGTATTATGTCGTTAAGCATAACTTCTGATTTTTTTTTTCTTTGACCTGATTTGGATTCGAGATATCTGGATTTTTCATGAGTAACATTCAGTGTTTGGAGTCGAACTCGTCCCTGGCGGGATGGGAGGACAGGCATAAGACTGTTTGAGGATATAACATTAGCAGTCTGGTCTGTGTTCTCTCTTCCCTGGGAAGATAGCCTGGAGGGGTTCCACATGACAGCCAATGCATTAGAGGCATCAAACACTGTTTGGATAGATTCGGTGTCGGGTTACCAGCAAGGAGAAACGCTCCGTCGGGATGAGCAACAGGCGGGCGGGGATTTCTCAGAAGATAGATAGATCTAGATAGAGACGATGAACTGTGTGTGAAATAGAACTTCTAGACCGACGGCCAACGGGGCATCTTGACCCAAGCAGTTAGGAAGTGCTCAAAGTTTCACATGTTTTAACATAAACACGATTAACCCTCCATGTTTATGAAATGGAACTTGCAGAAAAAGGCTGACGGGGTATCTTGACCTAATAGTTAGGAAGTGCTCAGAGTTTCACGTGTTTTAACATAGACATGATTATCTGTACATGTTTATGAAAAGAACTTGCAGAGCGAGGGCAACAGGGTATCTTCATCTAAACTGTTAGCAACTGCTCAAAGTTTGACGTATAAAAATACACACGGTAAACTATATCTACATGTTTATGAAATGGAACTTAAAGAAAATGGGCTAACAATATATTTTAATCTGATGGTTAACAAGTACGTAAAGTTTCACATGTTTTAACATGGACCTGATTAGCTATACATGTTTATGAAAACAACGTATAGAACGAAGGCTAACAGGGAATCTTGACCTCAACAGTTATAGAACCTGCTTAAAGTTTGACATGTTTTAACATAAACACGATAAACTCCACATGTTTATAAAATGGAACTTACAGAAAAAGGGCTAACAGGGTATCTTGCCCTAGTGGTTAAGAAATGTCTAAAGTTCCACGTATTCACATGGACACGGTTTACTATACATGTTTAGGGAATAGCCCTTGCAGACCGAGGACCAACAGGGTATCTCGACCTGAGCAGTTACAAAAGGTCCAGAGTTTCATATGTTTTAACATAGACACGATTGACTGTATAGAACTTGCAGATAGAGAACTGACAGGGTATCTTGACCTAATGCTTAAGAAATGCTCATATTCCACATGTTTCAACATTGACACGATGATTTGGACATGTATAAGAAATAGAACTTGCAGAACATGGCATAACAGGGTATCATGACCTTAACAGTTAGGAACTGCTCAAACTTTCACATGTTTAAAAATTGACACGATTAACTGTATACGTATATAAAAACAGAATTTGCACACCGAAGACAGACAGGTTACCTTGACTTGAATGGTTTGGAAGTGTCCTAGAAGTTATGTTTTCGGTAAATATTAGATACAGAGAACTGTGTATGAAATAAAACGTATAGGCCAAGGACCAACATGATTGTGAGCAATTAAGAAGTTCTCAAAGGTTTGGTAAAGGTTTAGGAAGGAAATCCGCCAATGACTGATGATTAGAAATATCGAATAACATCGAGTTGAGAGTACTAGCCCCTATATCGCACTTGAGGGCATGCCAAAGTTGCAGACTTAGAGATCCGCGTTCGATCATTGTAGTGGTAAGAAATTGCATAGCACTACTGGGTTATTTTGAAGCCCTCTCCTGCAAATAGATGCTTAGATAGAATAAGGTATTTCGAGATCAATGTAAACTAGGGATTTTTTTTCATCACGTGATTGAGGGATTTTGTACGAAGCAAAGCCAAAGCACAACCTTCGGCTCAACACCGAACAATGAGCAGTCATGAAATGTGATTATCATGATAAGTTCTAAACGTGAACTTACCATATCCCTACTGATATACACTACAGTTTACGTCCTTAGGGGTCAACATTTTTATTTATCTCAAAACAACGGTCATATGTTCCGTGCATATTCCAGTTTATGCATTTTCCGAAGTGACCTCGAGATACCTGTGCACCATCACTCGCATTGCACTATCACCTGCTGTGCTCTATCCAGACGTTTGTTTGCCTATTTCAATATGTGTGTCGTCCTCACGTTAACTCGAATGAAATTAGTTCCACTGTCGGTCCGACCTATAACACGGACTTTGTTCTACGGAGATGTAACGCTCAAATAACCTTTGAAGAACCTTCAAGATTCAATGGAAGAAAACAAAAAGTTGGTTGAACCCTTTCGCCACCATGTGAACAAACTTGGAGGCAGAGCATTAAGTTGCAACCGATGTTATTCCTGAACAGCTAAAGTTGGATTTATGCAATTAATTTAAAAAGTAATTCTCTGATGGGATCATTTCAAAGCAGTTGACATTTCTGAAGTAGGCCTTCTCTTTCTCAGTCCCACAGTCTTCTCTATGTTGCCGCTGTGGACAGGTCTGAGACAAAAACAAAAAAATAAGGTGCAGATTACTTTGTAGCATACAGTATTAGCAAAGAATTTGAAAGGAAATAAAGAGGAAGAAAAAGAGAGGATGAAAAACAGCCTTTGGAACAGCAAATACAGTAATAGCCCTAACTAACAGAAACAACGACTTACATTATCTAGTAACATACTAACAACACCAATTCTTCGAATGTACTTTGTTTGACCTGAAAAGCGAATTTCTGATACGGGGCATAAACCTACTGACGACAAACAAATGTAAACGTGGGTTCCATTGTGAACTCAAGTCTTGAGAAGCAACGCACTTTTTTTTTCTTCAGTAAATTCAAAACATCAACTGGCGGTTACAGTACGCTTTACAAAGAAGAATCAGTTTGTAAAACACAAATCCTCTTTGAACAGAAAAACTAAGACCACTACGCAGCTAGACATTGAGGAAAACGATAGGACGTCAGAATTCATGGCTGAAGCTGGCNATGGTCTGTGCATTGTGAATTATTTGAGAGTTGGCTGGTATGGTCCGTGCTTTATGAATTATTTGCTGGTCACACGTTGTTACCAATAAAGAAGTATTCTGTTTCCTGCACAGCGTCTTGGTTTGTGAATTAAAGTAGCAACGTCAGTGGCGTTTCTAAGGAGAAGCTATCGTATTCTGTGCCTCTTCACTACACGCCAATACTGATTGACACTTGCTCGCTACACTGGCCTTGTTATGAAATGCATTGGCATTACATGAACTCGTCCCCTTAATTTTACCAGTATTATGATGCGCAGGTTGATGGCAGCCCGCCGTTCCTGATCGCTATTTTGAACCCCAAAAGAACCAAAGAAGAGCAGAAATATTGGTGACCTTGATGGGAGTATAGACGCTCGCATGCCAAATTTATGTGTTCGGGTACATGTACACCACTTTTTATGAGCAGTTAAGAGGCTGAGGCGGGCTTTGTACTGGGTGAGAGAGTGCAGAGTGAGTACCAGCACATAGACTATAGTAGGTCGCCAGAAATGCGCTTTGCCTACTTAGACAGCACTACATGTATACACATGATAGCATTTATAGTTTCCACATGTTGGGGATGGAGATAGAAATGCACAGCACGGCCTCTTGAACCTAAATTCCTGGGGACCGCTATGTAATTTGGAATTGTGAGGTGCTAGAATATTTCGATAAAATTTGATATATCGTGGAATTCGGTTATAACAGGGTGGCCGGGACTTTTGAAATTTCACCGTTAAAACGTTGTTGCCGAGCTGTGGTATGGAGACAAGAGAAGTAACTGAATTGTATTCTCCTAGTTCTTGTGCATGCAGATTTTGCGTTGGTGTTGCTACATGCAATCATTCATTGCTAATGTAACGCACGATAGTGCAGATAGTAAACCCGTATGCACTGAGTGAGACGATTCTGGCCCAGGCATCGGATGTCAAACTACCCTAATCATGCAAAAACACGTACGAGGATGGGGGTAAATATGCCGTAACATCTTGTCTCCTCCGTTTTCCATTCCCGTTATTTAAAAAAAAACAACAACTATTTTAATAACAACACAAGGGAGGGGGCNGGGGGGGGGGGGGGGGGGGGGGGGGGAGAACGGGGATTTAGACTGCCCGATGTAACCGAGTTCCCGTTATAACCGTGTCTGTATTTAGATGAGTTCCACTGTATAAAGTAAGGGGACTCGGGAACAGAGCATGCAGGGAGTTGGTGGGTTTTTTCAAGTGCACGAAGTTCCAGATTAACTGTTAACTATTAAATTGATTTCCATAAGACTGTCATGTTTCCTCGGTGTTTGTTTAAGGTATACATTCTCTCTCATTGTCTCACCCCAGAACCCTGTTCCCTGTTTTCATTGCTTTTAAATGGGTCCCAGTAGTATCGTGAGACATACCAGACGGAGCGGCAGAACGAGAGAAGGAGGGGGAGAAAAATAGAAGACGGAGGAAGCGGGAAAGGAGAAGGAAGATGAGGAGAAGGTAGATGGGGAAAAGAACAAGAGGAGGAAAAGAAAAGAAGAAAAAAGAGTAGGGGGAAGAGGATGTAGAAGGAGGAAGAGAATGAGGAGAAGAAGGAAGAAGAGGAGGAAATGGAAGAAGACAAAAAGGAGGAGGAAGAGGTGGTGGGGAAAGGAAGGATGAGGAAGTGAGAAGAGAAGAAGGAGAGGAAGAGGAAGAGGAGGATAATGAGGAGAAGAAGATGAGGAGGCAGAAGAGAATGAAAACAGAATAGAGTAGGTCTAGGCTATATCTCCCAACTGTCGACAACGCACTCACAGTGCATTGTTTGTAATCCGTATCGACATAAAAGCGTCTTCTGTGTAGACTAGACTTTCATAATAAATTTATGTATTAGATTTTGTATCACAGGGCTCATAGATAATTCAATAGTAATTGTCAGCATAATACTCGCTCACCCTTGGAAAGCAGTCTTTAGCAGAAGACAGTTAAATGAATTTTATGAATAGACTGCATTAGTGGTTGTCAATCTGTTGTGCCTGCTTACCCCTGGAAACCACCAAGCTTGAAGTAGGTTACAGTAAAAGGGGTGTGATTTGAAAGCTGCTTTAAAAGCTGAAATCTTATGAACTGATTTAGTCTAGGTTATTTATATTTAAGTTGTTGGCAACGGACAGCCACTGTTGCAGTTATTTAGCGTATTTACCCATTCTGATCCTCTTGTCATGTGGATGAGAATCTACTTCTCTGTGACTGTGGCGATCGGAAAAGGTTGGACGAGATTAAAAAAAAAAAAAGCCAAAATACATGGATAGGCACTTATTTCTGATGTGTTTTTAAGGTGACAGTCGTATAAACATTGTTTTTATGTTGATATTGTCATATTGAAATTTTTTGTAGAAAAACTTTAGAAAGGGGTCCACAGATAAACCTCTCAAAACGAATTGTTTAATACCCTCCCGTCCCTACTCATCTCTTTGCTAAGTGCGCCCACCCTCTACGACGTCTATGTCGTGAGCTATTCTAATCGGATCGTGCACTCACTATATTAATTTTCTTGCTAGATGAATTCCATATCTGTTACCGTCACGTGCAGCAACCAATCTCCTCTTAAAGTCAGCTGTCGCTCGTCTGGGCAATCAACATGGTCCATCTGGAGCATGACAACTCTTTATTTTACAATCTTTTTTTTTAAGCTCGGCTGGGGGGAGAAAAAGGGATAGACCACTTAACAGTGAAATGATAATGCTTCTAAATCCTCAAAAGAGCGGTACAAAAAGGAGCGGTACAAAACATTCTAGAATTTTTTACATAGTCTAGTCAAGCCTATTTTAGCCTTCACTTCAAAGAGAACTTTTATCCTATTATCCTTGAATTACACATATAGATCTTCACTTAACGAAATCTCTCAGGGATGTGTCAATAGTTTTATCTTTCCTGAGCTAGAAAGCGAAGAAGCATCATTTCATCCACCCTCACAGCGAGGGGATGGATTTCCTTCGCTTTATTCTGCCGAGACGGTTAATTGATTTGGCAAGCAACATCGGTAATGCACATGTAATAGATATTATGTTGCAAAGTATTGAACGCCATGAGATACATTAGCCCTAATCTGTACGACCAATTTTCTCATGTCTGATAACTCCGCAAGGGAACCCCCATCACTGGGTTATCTCCCCCACTTGTATTAAGATGGCGGGTAGTATCAGGTCAGTATCAACACATCCATTAACCAATCACGATGTCCGTATTGTTTGGCCAACCTGGCACTTAGCAACGGGAGTCCAGTCACCTCGGGACTAATGTTTGCCCTGGCCAAACACCTAGCAACGCGTCTTCTGACACCGCAGGTGCGCATCTGTAAACACCCCAGACACAGTGATACACAATTTGAGAGGTCTCTGGCTCACTGCCAGCGGGATACTGATTACTAGCTTGTTATCAGGGGTACCACAGGGGTACCACAGTCACCAAGCTAATCATAGACTAAAGTGATGAGTGGTTACAATTTACAGTTCATGAAACGCTATCAGTTTCAGACATCTGTTTAATAGATCATTACAGACTGAGGCTCTTTAAAGATCCCCTTTATTACTATTGACCTTTCCGAAAACAACTTAAAAGCTTTCTTCGTATCTAGACTAGGCAAGCCCAACTTTGTATTTTCTTTGCAGCTCTGTATTTTGTAGTGAGTTGTTGAAAGCAGTGCTCAATCGTGTATTGTAAAGAATATGGATTAGATTAGACTACTTAAATCAGTTGTAGATATTTAAGCTTTTGCGTACTTACTCACCACATCAATAGTTACAATCTAAATAGAATAAACCCTCAGAAACTACAGTTTCTGCGGGCCGGTTTATAATTTTGAATAAGTATGTAAGATGTTCGAGTTTGGGAGGACACATTTAGAAAATAACATGGGACTCGGGAACAGAACATTACAAGGCATTTTTACGTGGAATTCTTTCGAGAACACGGGGTTCGAAGTCGCGAGGTCTTATATTGTATACGAGTCACAACAAAAATCAAAGCTGTACCTGCCGGTGAAAAACGTGTTAAAGTTTTCAGTCGCTGCGATCGAATGACATTCGTTACAGAGCTACCAACATTCTCTTTATACACTTGAAATAATTATAGTAAACGGTTATTGGCGATTCACTCTAACATCCACTACGTTCAGTTTGGTCGTAAATTAATCCCTCGAGCACTAAATGGGTTGCGCTCAACTTCATCGAACCTTAATCCCTTCCTCTTCTTTGATAAAATACTGACAAACACTCATTCATGACAAAATCAAGCTGCACCCTTAAATCTCTAGCCTACGGGCATTTCTAAGAAATGTCTGTTTTGCAAAACAAAAATATAAACTGATAACGAATCGGCTTAGTGGCATTATATATTATGATGGCTAACCATATTCGTTGAGGGCTATTGATTGGATATTAATATTCTTCGGCTGGAGATGTGAGTATCCGGATTGTGTTTGTGAGCACCTGAAGGGATGGGTAGACGTTTACTATGGCTTGACTGTGCATGACGTCTGAGTTTGTGCAGAATTGACCAGAAGGTCAGACCGGAGACGGGAACTGATAGTACTGTTGTGGCTTGGTCAAGCCAGGATGTTTGTCACCCTCTGTTGGTCACTGACGTCCTGTATCCTCTGCAATACCATCAACATGACAATAACACTCTGGTTATCTTTCCATTGCCCTCTTCCACTTCCTGCTGTCAGAATTTGTCTGGTCAGTTTCTCATTCTCAGCCCATGGACGTCAATGCTACATATCGTTATGCTCATTCCACATTCGCTCAAATCATATTTTCATGAATTTGAGTTCTTTACATTACTGTGATCTTTCATTAATCTTCTCTTTTTTTTTAAAACGAATGTAGAGGTTCGGCTCGTCATTATACACCAAATTTTACAAGTTAAACCACATCTGCATCATTGTTTTGCTTTGAGCAGCAGATTGAGAGCGCTCAGTTTCACAAAACTTCAAAACTTGACTTATGTAAATGTGGAGTGAGCATGGCGACACACACATCTTGTAGCACGCGCGCGCGCGCACACACACACACACACACACACACACAGAGAGAGAGAGAGAGAGAGAGAGACAGGACCCCCCAAAAAATACAGTAGTCATTGCGGAGAGTGTGATGAGTAAAAAAAGAAATTGGGCAAGCTGGTGGAAGTCAGTGGATATGAGATCTCGGCGAGAAAGATATCTGTGCTGTGAAATTAGGTCAAAAAAGAGGTGCATTTATCCAGTGACTATTCTAAAGATCAAAAGAAAGTATACACAGTTTGAAGGTGTGTAAATCTTAAAATCAAATACCCACTGTATTGTTGATGAATAAGTTATTGTTGTCAAAAAATATTTACTGAATTTTCTACGTGGTTTTTGTGTGCTTTGCACGAGTAATTCCCTCTGGAGAGATGAGCAAAAATAGGCTTTCCTACTTGCGGTGTTAAAACAGTGTTCAGAGTTTATATTTTGTGCAATAAACCTAAACTTTAGCAAGGTTTCACTCAAAAAACATCTTAACATTTTGAGTTCATTTAAGATCCTTCGAACGCCATATGTCCCATTTCTGGAAACTGATCGATAATTGGACATCAAATTTTAAACACAGAAATTTCTGTGTGGGTTTGTGCTTGGAGTAAAAATGTCACAAAAAGAACAGTTTACCATGAATTCACCCTTTTCTGTGCACCTGACATCTATTCACCAGAATCAGCATGGAATTTCATTTTGAAATTTTCATACTCTCTTTTGATCTTGAATATTGCATGGTATTCATACATAGTAGACTATACATTCTGTTGTCTGAAAGCTGTTGCGATTGAGTAGAAATAGGGATTAAACGGGCGCGGAATCGACTGCACTTTGCCATTCTTAGTTTCACAATATGTAAAAGTAATTTCGAGGAATATTGTAGTTATTCTTTTAGACCACACAGGCTTGTCTGTTCTGTGCCGGATGCGCCGTTTTTCAACCTCGCCATCAGAGCTTTTATTCTTATTATTATTCGTCACGATTCTCTTGATTTCATACTCGGCTTTTATGTTAAAAAATATCTTTTTGCGTGAGGCGCTCTTTTCATCTACGTTCATTGGAACAGGCATTATGCTCATCAGATCTGCAGACGAGATGAAGGTGTGTGGCACCTGCTTCATTGTCTTCATGAAAAATGAAATGAGAATAGACCTAGGAACTCTTTAAAAACTTTACACCGTAGGGAAATTACTTTCCATTCCACACAGAGTTTTACATCTCATTTATGATATTCATTCACATAGAAAAATCGACATTGTTAGAAAAAAAACAAACATCCAAACCCAACACCGCTAATGAAATCCACAATAAAGTCATTACTAGTCGACTTGGTGCAGCGTCCTGGTCCACCCACCTCTAAAGCCAGATAATCATTTACACCATAGTGGAAAAGAAGAAGCTGAATGACTTCCCAAGGACACTAGAGCGCAAACCGTCCCGTCTAGGAATCGAACACATAAAACAAACTTGGCAGTCTTCAGATTGTGAAACCAACTCACATGCCTCACGGCCACCCTGTCTTAAGAATGAGGGAAGAAAGAAGGCGAGGCAAGGGAAAGATATACTTAAGAATATGGCGCACAAACTTTTTTTTGGTGATGAACAGGAGGAGTAGGATGAATTGCAGAGAGTGAACTGCACGGGTGACCGACATAATGTAGATACACGACCATAGATTGTGGAAGTAGGAGAAATAAAATCTAGAAACTCTGAATAAAGAATTTTCACCATGACCTTGGGCATTATAATCGATTCACTAAAGCATTCATAACAACATATGATATGTTACATATAACGGTGATCTCAATTACAGCCATATTATGACACCGACAGGGACCTGCTAAGGTTTCTGGCATAAAAGAAAACTTTCCTGAATGCTCAGGAATACACAGCTGTAGGCCAAAGTAAAGCACAGTGTTGCACTTAGGTCAGACGTCCTTCGTATGAGGTCATAAGCAAATTTTGGTATAATTTTGTTCAGATTTTAAACACTGGTCTGGTGAGAGTGTCGAAGGCCATGAATGGACTTAATAACTGAAGGGCCTAATAATTATATTCATGTTAAGAAAATTGAATATGCGCGACCCCATTTTTCGCCAAACCTATATTATATGATCTACTACATTTTAAGACAAGAGTCTCAAGACAGGCGAATTCCGGACCTGAATATGGCTAAAGAAAAAACACATCTCTAGACACCGTGAGTTGTTGCCGTGTTCTGTGAGCCTTTGTGTAATCTTTACTTATGTAATTTTGTTGTAGACTTACAATCTGTCAATGAAATACTAAATCTAAATCATGTAAATCTCAAATTATTATGGCAGCCCGAATTTACCGTAGCTGTCCCTTTTGGTTTTTACGTATTTTGCGGCACACAGACACAGTGTAGACTAGATCTATGGTATATTCGTACAGTCAGTGAGTTCCAAGGATGATAAAATGAGATTCTAGGCATTTTACTAGAATAAAATGGACAGGTTTAGGCTATGTCATTTGGAAAATTGAAAGACGACATTCCAGACTCACAAAATCTGCATGCTTTTGAAATTAAGGGAAATTATGTAAAAATTATTGTTCTTTATAAATAGGTCTTTGGTAGCTACTTAGAAATGCCATAATTCGTGAAAGAATTCTTGAAACTAAATATTGTTTTCAACTTATTAATAGAGAACACCTGTCTGAATATACAACCAATTTACTTCCAACGAAATTGAACATTATATCACATTACGGGAAAATACTATTCAGAAAACGCCATCGCAAACAAAAAGAAAAGAAAACCCTGAAAACTCAGGTGCAGGCCTGCTATTAACTTATATAAAATATAGCCTGTTCACGACAAACTTCAGACTGTGAAACAATGAGATATCAAGGGTTGATTAGGTATTAAAAGAAAAGGGGTAAGGGGGGAGGAGGGAGGAGAGGGACAGAAGAGAAACAAACCATTTTTCCAAAGTGTTCTCCCTAAGACCAGACCTGATAAATCTTCCACGAAATTAATGTCCTTTGCTCGCAGGAGCCATCCTGTGAGGATCGTTATCGAAAAGTTATTAGCAGGAGTGATGACGACGTCTGCCTTTGTCCCTTGTTGCGCCATATCGGTTTCCTCCCTTGTTGCACCATATCAGTTCTCTCCCCGTGTTTATCATCGCATCCCCCCTTCCCCACCCACCCCCAAATCCAACCTTCCTTCCCCCTTCCCAAAACCAGCCCGGGCTTGCCCCTTGAGATTCTTATCCCCGTTTAATCAACTCATTCATTGTGATCCCGAAGACGCCTTGCGGAGTCACACCTTCTGCTCGCGTTCAAAGGAGACGGCCAGGAGAGCCTTCTTGCTGACATACTCTGTCATTTATCGTCATTGCCTGTTTTTGGCGCTGCTTTATGGAGTCAGCTTTTCAACCAGACAATAATATCTTACCCAACATGTGCAACCTGCTTCGTCCGTGTTTTAAATTTATATTCGCATCTTTTATTCATTGTTCATTGCGCTCTTTGGGGGGTTTTGTTGTCTCTGCCTTCTCCCCAGCCAGGTTTTCATTCGTGTGCACTTGACTCGCATCTTAACTTTTTGCACGTTATCATCATTATTCATTAGGCATTTCCCTTCTATTGTTGGGGCGTCTTGTTTTTTGTTCTCGGGGCCCATTCTTTACGCTCGGGACAGAAGAACCATCTGTGTCACCGTTATTGCAAAGCCAGACTTGGAACCTTAACAGGCCCGTCGGTAGATTGGTGTGGTCTCTCAGGGCCACAGTTCTCGATATCGATCCGAACTGAAATGTGCATAGGATCTCCGGCAGAGGCGTTCATTATCAGTTAACTTTCAAAATTAACGGGGGGGCGGCAAGGACACGGGGGAGGTTACAGGGGACAGGTTCAAGTAATTGCTTCCTAAACAGCATGCTGGCCTTTGACGGTCATGTCTTTACTGTGAGGTGTACCTGAAATCCGAGGTATTATTGTTATCATCGTGTACATTGTTTGTCATCAAAATTATGCTTGTCTCCCAACGGTTCGTGTCCATTCAAAATGGTCCAGACGCCACAAGGGTAAAAAAAAAAGGTCAGGGCTGGAAATGGGGCTTAAATTTAATTAATTGTAAGATGACCTGTCACAGGGTGGAGATACACATCAACCACAAGTCAATGACTGGCATGCCAAAATGACGTAATTCTGACTATTGACGTCATGTATTCATTACTAATTCAAACAGTTGAACCGGTCATCATATTATAGAAACACCGCAGACTAAGTTTGTTTTCACGTATGAAGCTGCCATAAGGACCTGGCCAACTTGCATATGCAATTTTAAATAGTCCCTGTAGAGTCACAAACTGGCCATGGGTTCAGGGAAAAGGGGCTTGATTTCATTGACTTATTGGAAAATAATCCTAGATTTCGATTATAGTAGATTTTAATCACACTTTACAAACTTAATGGCTATTGTTAGGAGTATAAGGTCACTGTGTCCATTGGGTGAAAGGGCCTTAAATTTTTGGCCATCTTTTTCCTACCCCGAAAACTCAAATATCTAATTGTTCTCGGTGTATATCTCTGTAGGTCAAATTGTTGATAAACAGTGAAAAAAAAAACCACAACAACATTGTAAATTATTTCGACTCATTATAAACCGGGCTTATAGGGATTCTGAAGCATCAAGCACTCCGATGCGGAAGTTTGCATTTTCAAAAAAAAAGGGACTATCCGCACAACAGTTCTGCAGCATAATTTATAATGAAAGGGTCACAGTGGCCTGTTGATAAATAATGTTTTTTTGAACCATTCGCGAACCTGGCGTCCTGTCTAGCTGGCTTTGTGACAGATGCAGTTGCAAGGATTTTTCGATCATCCATTGACTGCATTATTGAAAGTACATGTATATTCTGTTATCTGAGCAAAATTGCGTTTAAGCCGAAAAGCCGATTAAAGGGAGTGGATTGTGATAAAGAAGTAGATGAGTAGGCCAGTGCGGTGGAGTTACTGAACCCTACACCGTTATAATACAAAAACCGTCCCATCTCCAGCTTCTAGAAGAATGATTACGAATAAGGGATGAGCCGTAAGCGGCCGATTACTATAAATAGCTTTCATGAAATTAGGTTGGTAGGCCTGGAGAACAAACAGTGGTACAAGCCTTCTTCTTCATTTTCATTTGAAAGATCAAGTTTAGTGCTTTCTACTGTAAAGCTAGTCTCATAATGTGATGAAAATAATATATGGGACGACTTCGATGATTATTCTGCCATGTTATACCGACTTCCCAATCTTAAATTTTGTTTGAAATTCGAAAATGAGTGTATCGAAGGCACAATCCAGTCCTAATATAGTTGAGCCCATAAATCCTTTAATGAATAAACGGACGCGGAGTCATGAAAAAGTAATAAAAATGTTAAAACCACTGAAAGACTTTCTAGACACGTAATTATTTCCAGATCAAATGTCAGGGTTAGTGGCATGAACTAAACTAGATTAAGATACGTAACTGGGATCAAATATTACCATCGAATATCAAAGCACGCGGAACCTACTATAACTTAGGGGTTTCATGCATGTTGATGTTACTAAAGATTAACTTCATAGACGGAACATTAATTTGATCCAACAAATTCACACTCCGATCTTACATTCTAATAGCACATTCACGGCACACGAGAGTCTGTCGACAGCAACCAATACAAATAATGCAAAACCATGAAGGTATACAGAAATATGTATTCAATTTCCAAATAATAAGCATCATTAGCCAGAGATGATAGCGTCCGATGGATTTGCATGCGAATTTCGCGTCAAAAAGCCACAAAAGTTTCACTTGGTTCAATGAAAATATAGACGAAGTTGTTTCATGAGCACTTGAGCGCGCAAATCCGTGACGTCAAGCGAATCGGTAAAGCTCGCTGCTTTTTTAGTCGGTGAGTTTTAGGGGAGGGGTAGACATGCGGATGCCCTACAAAGATATCACCAGAGATTGAAGCGGGACAGACTAACGATAAAAGAGTTTGATTACAGTAAAAAGACAGACTAATCCATTCCTTAATACAACCGCACTTCAAACGCCCCCATTACCCAAAGGCAAGCTGAGACAGAGCACTAAGTCAGTATCCATCCACGTTCAACCACCACCCCGCCTACCGACCCCGTCCCTCCCCATCCCTCTGTCCGCTCTTATCACCGGGGCAACTCAAATTCAAAAAACAGAAAATCTTAAATCATCATCCACTTGACGGCCATTTTAAGGGGCTCACTCTCCCGTTTACTCTCCGGCCCATATTGATAAGACTAATAAAACTGGGGGAATCTTATGTCAACAAGGGCATGAGAGTGCGCGTGCGGGCAGCCAATCAGAGGGCAGGAAGTGGCCATCTCCCGGCGACAGATGGAGCCCTGGCGGTGACACCGGAGCGCATTGATCTCCTTGTACACACGAGTTATTCAACCACCCAGGTAGGGCTCATGAGTTAGGAGTGGAGGTGGGAGCAAAGGGGGGGGGAGGCAAGGGGAGAGGGGCACGCGGAACAAGGTATGGACACTGAGGGAGTCGAGGATGGCACGTGCCATAAAGTGCTACAACCTGGAACCGGACATGAGAGAGAGAGAGAGAGAGAGAAAGAAAGAAAGAGCGAGAGATGCCACAAGATCAGTTTCAAAGAGGGCATTATATCTATATCGAAGTTGTGTCAAAATGCATGTAACAAGTCAAGGATTGCTAATCAGTGGGCCCTTTTTATGGGAATTGTCTTGTAGGTTACTCCAGTCGTCTACACTGAGATGATGCTAGTTCATTTTCAGAGTCAGACGTGGAATTGTTGCTATTGCAACAAACAAGGACAGTAGGCCTACATTCCGCCAGTAGGCCTGCACTCTCCAGGATAAACTTGCATACATTGGTGTTATAGCAACTGGCTGGACATGTTCTTCGGATTATTATTTTTTTTTTTTGAAACCCCGATTTTTGCAAGTCCTTCTGGGAACAAATATTCGACGTAAGAAATCAGCAGCTGGTACCAATAAATATTTGAATCTAAATGACTCAAACCTGAAGAGGCTGTGGACTTCACATACTTCAAGGTTTGGAGGAATTGTTTGTCGCAACCAGCATAAAAGATTACAGTTAAATTTGGAAAGGCTGAAGTTCCACTTTGTTAAACTGTCCATGTTGCCCTCCCCTGGAGAAGTTTCTCGATATTGCACACTGTGGGGTCTTATTTTCTGGGCGAACTACTAACTTGTTTTTTCGTGTTGCAATCAATGCTTGCAATGATGAATCGTTATTTGAAAAGTAATTTTGTCTTCTAAACTATGCCCGCATAGTAGAGCGTCCCTTTTCCGAACCTTATATTGCACTCCAAAAACCCGCCTAAGCCTAAGATATTTTTTTTTGTTATTTTCTTCACCAAAATCAAATCTTACACGCGAACTGTATCACTTTTAAATTATGTTCTGGTCACTTGAGAAAGTTCCTATGGGAATGTACAAGGACTCCATCCCTAACCCTGCACCTAATCCTAACAACTTCCTTTACTCCTGACTCTAATCCAAGCCCACCTTGTGGGAGTCCCAGGACTAGATCTGGATCTAGTCTACGAACTTATAAACTATTATGATGATGAGCTTGCGACGTGAAATTTGACGAGAGATGTGACTTTTTGCTGCTCACGCACAAACTCACGGTCATCTCCATTCACACAGATAACCTCTTTCTCCACGTAACCGCAAGAGTGCTGGAACCCACGTGAGTGTTCAGCTTCTTGCATCCCGCATCCGGTATGAGTAGATGCCCAGCCGCCCATCCCCGAATGTTTGTCAAGCTTTTAAAGTTGTCCTGTCCGCGGCGAAGGTGAGCAAAGTGGCTTGGGGGTACTGGTGTCACAGAAACGTGGCTGACTCTCACAGCTCAGGAGGAGGGAAGGAAGACAATAGTTTACGTCACAACACGCCGTCATTATAGTTGGCAAAAATGGCGAATGCGAAGAAGAAGATATTTGGGAGCTGTGTGGGTAGGTTGGGTAGAATTGAGATAATAGGAATGCAGTTGGTACATGTAAGTTCAGTTCACGTGAACTGAGTTTAATAGCTATTTTGGACAAGCTGGCCTGGATCTGAATTGTAACTATTTTGGGTGCCTGATTTCAACTTTAATATTTTACCTCAATTTCAGCTCAGTTCATACTTCTCAAAAATCAGGAGTGAATACTCAATAAACCAAGGGGAACTGGTCTGACTTGAAAACAGCTGTGTTTTCATAAAACTGAGTTAAACTTGATATTAGATTTTTTTCACTTTAGTGAACTGACTATTTTCAAGTACTTGCCCAACCCTGCAGCTAAGTCTGATTTTACTCATCCCGCTACAGGATCCGGGAGCATGTTTCGATTTTCTTCCTTGAGTCAATAAACTACTTTATCTATAGCCACTTACAAGAACTTCCGCAATGTTCAAAGCGTTTTTTTTTTTTGCCTTTCTCATCACGTCCCCTGACCAATCCCTGTAGGGCCCTCTTTTCTTTATTCGCCTCCTGCATACGTCACAGATTGTTATCATCGGAAAATGACATCACAGATCGAACACAGAAAGCTTTTTTTTTGTTTTGTTTTGTTTTGTTTTTGTCATTCATGTTTGTTTGGCGGAAATTGGTTCATAAATAAAGAGTTTTTGCGCAAGTTCAAAATGCGTTTTGTGTCCATTGCTAAAATTTTAGTGTACCTCGTGATACCTGGCTGTGTGCGTGAAAGGGTTAAAAGTTGTAAGCTACCCATCCCTTCACCTTCCATCTATAAGACATGTCCTGGTATTACGATAATGTTACACGTTATGAGTTATGTAGAATGTGAAATTAACATCTGATGCTTGTTGATAACGTGTAATATTACAATATTAACACCAGGAACTGCTATATTATGCGCATGCCTACCACTGCCATAATGCTCCATAGTACTCCATACACGATCTAGCTCTCTAACTCAACCTTAGTTGCGTATATAAAATCTAAGTTTTTCTCCTACTGTTCATAAGAAGAGAAGACTTTTTACCTTCTTTCACAGTCTACGCCCAAAAAGATCTTTGGGTGTGAGCGGGTAAAGATTTTGGCATTCAGCAGTTCAAGTGCGAGGTGAAGGATTTGCTGAAGGTGATGTCCGGTCTAGTTGTGACCGCCGCCCTGATGTGCCTGCGATTTCCTCGAGTAAATTCATTTTCTGTGTTCATTTACTCACGTAATTGCGTCGATTCGGTGCGGGACGAGTGATTGTGTTACGGCGGTTTGTGGATGGATGGATGGATGGAAGGATGGGTGGATGGATTTGGTAGAGATATATTTGTCAAAGGATAAGTAAACTAACTTTATGATGATAAGCCTATACCTTTCTGATCTTAACAGGGCTTTTATATATTGAAAATTGATCTTGCTATATCATTGACATAATGATAATTATATCCTCCTCTCACTAAATTTGAAGGCCAGCCTGAATTATGAAGAGAGGAGATACATGATGGAACATTTTAAAATTTTGAATTCAACCGCACGCTTCATGTTGAAGCGCCACCTTTCCGAATTTCAGTAATAAAGGACTGTCACTTTGCAGATCGTTAGATTACTATCCTTTCGAACAATACGGTAAAGAAAAGTGATATCAGAATGTCCACATTTGAAATATAAAAGCACAGCCATCTGAGTCGAGGCCGTATAACGATCGGATGGCGCAGCTTTAAACTCACTATTCACAATTTCCTTTGCAGCTTTGCCCATCCATCTTTGTTGTTTTATTTCTTTTTATTTTAATATCAACAATTAAAATTTTTATCTCCAATACCTCCCTTGGTCTGGTTCAATTTCCACCGCAACATCCCAGCTCTTCTAGTTCCCATGACTTTCCCAAACTCTCCTGTAGAACCAAAAATGTGTGGGTCGAAGTGGAGCCCTTTAACTCTATTACTCGTGACTGCTCTGTGTTTGTCATGTAAGAGTGAGTCCTATTTGCTCACTTCAGATATCAAGCAGATAGATTTTCCACCGCCAGTCTGATGTTTGTTATTGAAATCAGCGTGAAATTTGATGACGCCAAATTTCGTAGAGAGCCGCGAGAGCCTCGTTTTAAGAGTAGAAGGTTATAATAAAAGTACTAATCGGGACTCGTTTTGAAGAGAGCTGCATAATGAGCTATAATTTGATGCCAGCTTCAGTCGTGAAAACTCTCTTGCACTTCTTATCTCTGGTCACAGCGCGGTTCTTTCTCTCTTTCCTTGTTTTGTTTTTTTTGTGGTTTGCCCCATTGTCCTCTCTCGTAGGTGTTTTTTTTCGTCCATCTTTCTTTGTTTTTCGTTGTTGTACATGTAATTCTTTCTTTCTTTCTTTCTTTCTTTCTTTCTTTCTTTCTTTCTTTCTTTCTTTCTTTCTTTCTTTCTTTCTTGTATCTTATCTTTTCAAGCTTTGGATTTTGATCATTTCGAGTCTTTTGGTCTAAAGAACTGCGGAAGGAATAGTGAGGTGTCCCACGTAATTCGGTGAAAGCGATATTTCCAAGAGTCGTCCAGAAATTCCGCGAGGGCTGAATCACCAACAGCTGCATGAAAGGGAAGTAATTACCACCAGTATCATAGTACGGGTGTGATGACTACTAACAAGTAATAGTCTCCTGCTGACATCACAATCTAGGCCTCAAAGAAGACAAGAGGGTGTGGTTGGGGAGAAGAATATAAACCGTCATCGGCAATCTGTGCTGAATTTACAAGAGTAAATAATGAAGGTCGTAGTTGTTGGTCTTACTTGTGCCCAACGTTGAAGAAGAGCATCGTGAGGCTGGATTTGATCAGATCGACAAAGCAGACTTACAAAGAGTTTTGTAGGACTCCGGAGAAAGCAAGAACAGTGGGCATGTATGTCACTGCAACTGCAATTTTGGCAAGAGAACTTTAAATTTGGCGCATTTTATCTTTTAAATCTGTTAATGAGAGCACACATCTAATAAACAGCAAGGTACCCCGATTCCATTATGATCTATGTCTGACTTGGGACATTCTGAAAGCACAGCACGTTACGGAAGTTTTGACATGGCGCGGCTGTTGGAGAGAATACGTAGATAGGTTTACACTTCTTGCCATTCCCATCGACCCTCACCCCTCACCCCACCCCAATCCACCCCATGGCATTACGGGGATAGTCAACGGACGACTCATGAAAGCTTAAAACTCCAGCAACGGGAAGCTGAGCGGAAGGCAAAGGAAAAACAAGAGAGGTCCATTGAGATACCTTAAGATTACTTAGGAGTTACACTGACTGAAAGAGTGAAAGAGGGACGGTACACTGGCTTGGAAAGAATACAAAACCATTAAGAAGCCGTATGCAAGTGAGAAATTATTTGAACACATACAGGTGATTTCACTGAAAGTATTTTCAACGCCTTAGGCTGAGTTACTAAGAAGTTACCCACTAGCGTGTACTGATCAGGAACAAAGAGACACTTAAGAGGAGTAATAATTTTCTCAATTTTCGATGCCACTATTGTACAGTCTTGGTTACTTGGGATTGGTTCCTCCTGTGTCCGCGACACATTGAGCCGCCCTCCTCCCTAAGCTACAATCTCCTACCAGCGTCTCCTTGCTTAACCACTGGAAACTGAAGAAATGCAAGGGAATTAAACAATTTTGTACAGGGTAACTTTTCAGTGCACGCCATCTCGGAGCAGACAACAATATAAGCAATGGTAATCTCTGCGCAGAATGAAAAGAAGGACAACGGCGAAAAATATAATAGCCAGACAAAAGCGTTGATGAAGGTGATGTCTGTGATAGGATCTGTGATGATGATGATGATGACGAGGATGATGATGATGATAATGATAATAATGATGATGATGACGATGACATTTAAAAAAATACGCCCTTCACTAGTCATGATAATTGCTGGCGAGCAATTAGTGTTGGACTCGCATCAGCCTTAGTCATGCACGTGGTCTCGATGTACTCACGGGCCAGTCAGCCAACATCAGCACGTTGATGTGACGGCACGCGGTTGCCTGGTCTGTGAACAGGGGGACATGGGAATCGAGTTTATAGCATGGAGCCTGTTACTCGATCTCCGATGCTTGGTTTCGAATACTTGTCTGGTTCAGCAGGCGAATCTGCTGTCTACTGTCAGGGACGCGTAAAAATGGCAGTTGGTAGTCACTCACTACTCTTTTCGCAGTATAGTTTAGTTTGCAAGCCAGCATACTTTGTCTTTTCTTTGTTTCAATGTGCAGAACATTGCAATAGCCAGACGAGTATTCAAATATTATCTAATTATTCGTTACGTCGGTATCGTATTCGTTAACTTCAATCGTTAAATCCGCCCATAATCACTGAAGACATTAGAGACAGACTGAAAGTGTATCGCCCTCTCTCCTGAAACTTTTCCTTGCTAAAGAGCCGCTGTGATAATAATAATTGCTGCTCATTAAATAGCCACACATAATGAGGGAGAGGTTTTTATAACACAAAGAGAGGGACTGGCTTGTATGTAAATAATGAGATAGATAAACGATAATAAGACACTCTCTGAATGTCACCGACGCAAAATTACACGAAATAGACTAATATCAGTGGCGAGCAGGGACGAGGGGAATGAAAAGAGAAAAATGAAGCGTAATTCTGGTGAAAAAGGTGCAGAAATACAGAGGTTGAAGAGGGTTGGGGAGAGCTGGGAAGGGGATCGAGAGAGAAAGGACATGATGGTGGCAGGGACATTTTACATTGCACTTCTCTGAAAGTTTTCCGAACGTGATTGATCATCTTTGTCTAACTTAAGGTGGACTTAGATCAGAAAAGCCTTATGTTCTTGCACTACTCCATTATTGTAAGTCAAAGCAGCAACATATTCCATGCCAAACAAGGTACATTCCTGCCAAGGTTCTGGCAAATGGAAGCGAGAGACAAAATACGTTTTGTAACCTACTTTCATATATAAAATAATGTTTATGGAACTATTTTGGATTATCTTGATAGTCTCCATTCCATGGCTTTCAGAGCTGCTGGTCATCCACTTCCGATGCATTTCAAAGCATGAACACATCTAACTCCTTCTTATCATCCCACTAATAGTTTGCCATCCTAGTCAGTCCTGTTAAGCATATCTTGCAATTGTCATAGGAATTCCGTACTCGATCATGACAGCCCATTTCACTGTATGGACAACGAGTCTTCTCGCAAGCACCAATAATTTTATTTTTGACAAAAAAAAGTGTATACCTGACACGCGTTTTATATATTTCTTGGTAATGCGTAATTCCATATTTCCCGCAGTTTCTTACTGTACTTTGTATTGATATGGAAAACCCTTATTGGAAAAGCAGGCAACAAAAGCTCATAGTCATAGCTGTATGCCCGTGTAGCGTTTGGGTCCCTTTCGTACAGATATGACGGTAACTGCGAGGGTAACGATAAAGATTATGATAATAATAAGGATAACGACAGCATTACTTTAGCTGATGATCCTTCCCGTCCCTTCCTGTATGACAATGGTGTCACCCTATAATTCAAGTCTCAGGGGTTTTCCAAGGATAACCTCATAACAGCTAAGGGTGAGACTTCTAGGACGGGAAGTTTGGGCTTGTATGTGTGGGGTCTTTAGATTCTCTTGCGTGTCAAAGGGGGAAAATCCCGTAACAGGATTTGGTAGCATCGCCTTCTTCCGGTGGAGGTACGCCATCTTGGATTAGGACCAAAAAGCAAAGCTAGCTTGCTTTTGCTTTGACTTTGTGTTGGCCACTGTTGAAGAGCGTGTAGATCTCAGACGTCCAGAGAGACATGAGATTAAAACATTTAATAAGAAGAGGGACCGGTCAGCAGGATGTGGTTAAGGACAAGGAGGGATCGGAGTCAGAAGGAAGGATTAGGAATTGCACAAGCTCATCGCTTCCACCCAGGTGGATTCATACAGGTTTTAGTTCGTTTACCGTAGCGATTTTTTTTTTTTTTTTGAAGGATGGGATGGTTGAGATGATTGTGAGATGATGTTGTCCTTAATAATGTATTGTTCTCATCATTACATATGCTTGTATATCGAGGCTGATATTACTTCTCTTTTATTATAATACCTTCAACAGTCATTCCCCTCCATTTGTTTAATCCTGAAGTTACCCCCGAGTTTACTTAGGTTTAAGTTATGGGCAGGTTTAGGGAAGAGTTCCTTGGGAGAATCCTTGGAGAGTATCTAGGGATCCTTCCATGTCCGAAACCTCACCCCTAAGCCAACTCTATCCCTAACCTTAAGCCAAGCTCATCTTGCTAGGCCTTGGGAGAGTCTCAGACTTTTGCTGCAAGGACATACACTACTTATAAACCGACATGACAGTATAATAAACCTGTTATACATTGTCACATCGGGGAATAATCTAGAGTTGCTTAGTCTGGAATGGCCGATTTTCAATTCATCGAAGATTCCTTTTTTTTTCTTCTTTTGGGGAACGGGGGGAGGAGGAGAGTGTTGCTGTTGGTTTTCTTGCTTTATTTTTGTTGTTGCTTTTGCTGTTTAAAATTCCACTCCGTTTAGAATGGCTTCTACTATGTCACTAATTTGAGACAGCTTACACATTAAATAACTTAACACAATACAGCACTATTTTTATGCGATCATCTGCTGTGATTGTGCTTGTATTGTTTTTGACCCCCCCTCCCCCCCCCCCCCCCCCCC
>JAWQUT010000109.1:509914-532811 GCA_033807755.1 Ellobium chinense
TGAAGCAAAAAAAAAAAAAAAATCGACCAGCGTCAAAGCTTAATTTGCCCCCACTCCTTTCAACTTTGCGCCAAAATCTCCCGGGTCCAGCCTGTCCAAGTTCCCAGGTGGACCAGAGTTCCCAGGTGTCTCTCTCTTAAGTCTGGGGCTAAGACTTTAGTCAACATGTCAAGCCTTGTCTTTAAGACGGTGCCAGTGACTCAGCTGATCCTCAACCTTGGTCTCAAGGCCATTAAGGTCCTTTACTGTCCCCAATGATGACAGTTAGGTCTGGGCAGGACTGGCTCCAGATATTTTCATTCGATTACCCGTGTTCTGGATAAGCAGAGGAGGCGAAATCAGAGATCGATACCGGAGTAAGAGCCATCAGAAAGCAGTGTTGCCGACAAATAAGGGTTACCTTTCCTCACCCTCCACGAAACATGGTATCGATCCCAGTCAGGAGTAAAAGGTAGGAACAGAACCGACCAAAATATAGAAAAAACAATGAGCCTCATATGTGAAAAGGTAAAAAATTTCAGTCAGTACATTCCTGTGACCATTATTGCAACATGCCTCTTGTTCATAACATCGAGCATACGGATCACCACAAAATATTCGGTTCCGTCGGTACCGAAGGATAAAATTTGAAGGATTCGAACCTAGACCGGATCGAATAAACTTGTCGCCCAGTCCGTATTGACAATCCCAAAGTCCTTGGCTCTGGGATTATCTAGCGGGCGATCAAGAGGGCCCAAACACCTGAGGCTGGAGTCTGGAGACACCCGGGGTAGGGCAGGGGAGAATCTGCGGTGTTTCTCAGCGGCTCAGACGGGGAAAAGCCTGGGTTTCCCCCAAGTGACACCGGGCTGGGAAGTCCCTTATATAACTCCGCGGACTGGTCAGCCCGATTGAGGCCTGCTTTGATTACTGTGTGAAACACAAGTTTGGACTTTGGAACTTTCAGGAAGAATCTTTCGAAAAATGACATGCGAGCGCACCCTTGTGTTTTTGTTTTTTTTTAATCCGCCCTCTTTTTCCGTTCCTATTAATTTGCTGTTGGTGTTTTGACACGTGGAAAATTATAAAAGTCCTGGTGGATGGGAAAGGATGGACGACCTCGGAGCCGATGGGTATGGGGAGGAGGATGGGGGACGTGAGGAAGAAGGGGAAAGGGCGGGGAAGGGGAGAGGGTCGCACGAAGGGAGGAGGGTTATTAGGCAATGTGCTATGATTGTAACTTGGGCGAAAGGATATACAATTTCGGCACCAAAAATATACCACATGGGCGTAGATTGACAAACCTTTTGGGCGAAATTTAATCCTATTTTCTCTATTGTTTATAGCCACAAAATGAGTAGTAGTAATCGTGGTTGCGGGTAGTCGTAATAATTGTACTCGTAAAAGTAGTCATAATACGAATGGAAGTGGTAAATGAAAAGAAATGAGAGAGATAAAGAGAGTTAGAGAGAGAGAGAGAGGGAGAGAGGGGAGGGGGGGGGGGTTCAGTTGTTTGACCATTTCCGTTCGCCAAACGCATTTATTATTATGCTCACACAAGAAGGTGGATATGGGATTTTGTCTCAGTAAGTTTGTCAATTTCCTCCCCTTTCTCTTTCTCCCTTTCTTTCGTTCGTTCTTTCTCTCTCTTTCTCTGTCTCTCTCTTTTTCTTATGCTGTATCATTTTCTTGTTCCTCCTAACCCTTTGTTCTTCTGATTCTGTCCTCCCCTTCCCGTCTTTCCCTTTTCCGTCTTCCTCTTTATAACAACCACGACGAAGATTACGACACTACGATTCTACTCGAGCGATTACCAGAAGCTATATGCTTACATTCTGCCTACGTTGAATACTATATTTCGCCCAAGTTACTTACTTGTATCAGTCATAAAAATGTTTCGCCCAAGTTACATACGCCCTAAGCAGTGGTATACAAAGCTGTGCGAGTAATTTTAAACAAATCCGTAAACACCAGAGTTTCTGTCATTTTTTTTGACACTGTCTATGGCTTAGCAGATGGGTGGGACTGCGTAT
Organism: Ellobium chinense; assembly: GCA_033807755.1. Lineage (NCBI taxonomy): Eukaryota > Metazoa > Mollusca > Gastropoda > Ellobiida > Ellobiidae > Ellobium > Ellobium chinense. The sequence goes on from JAWQUT010000109.1 coordinate 511,927, forward strand.
TTGGAAAGCATTGTACATGCTGGAGTGATAGTGGTGGAAAGGGGGAGGGGGGAGGGGGGTTCTCGGGATTACTGAGGGAGAAGCGTAAGAAGATAGAGGACAGTATCCAGGGATTATCTCACCCTGTGCTTGGTTTAAATTGAGGGGCAGGGATACAGTTAATGTGAAGCTAAAGCTTACATATATGAGAATTTCTAGAATTCTAGATAAGTCAGAGCTTGCGCATTAACGATGGGGTCTTTTACCACAGTAAGAATTACACTAGGGCATCGGTGCTCAGTGCACCCTTAGAAGTGTTGACCATGCAGCATTAATGTTATTCTTACGATGATGAGAGATCCCATCGTTAATGCCAAAGTTCTCAAATGTTCATGAAATGTCCAAAATGTGCATTTCCTTCAGGATCTCTATCTTTAACTTTGTTATGTATACAGATTGTGTGGCTCGAAAAAAGAAATAATAAAAACTACTTTCTTGCCCCTTTCTTTCCTTCTCTTCATTCCCTTCCCTCCCCATTCCCTCCCCCCTCCACCCTCACTCAGGATGACACACCTGCGTACTATCGCTGAAGTAGCGTTATATCATTTTGTAAATATATAAATTCTCATACATATCTTTCAGGATCGGCTTTCTAAAGAAAACGTCCAATACCTCTACACAGTAATGAAAGTAAATATTATTTCAGTGACTTACTTTTCGCCTTTCGGTTTTGTCCTTGGCCGAACCGTCGATGGTCAATGCGCAAAAAGAGTATCAAGGATGTTTGAGCAGAGTGGACAAGTGCTGTCCACTAGCTTTTGTCCAGATTCTACCTTTCGCTTTTTTCTTAAGTCTGTTATGTGAACGTTAGGTCAACAATGACCGTGAGACTGGAATCTGGGATTATGGAAGCAGACAGACATTTTTGCTGGATGATGAAAGTAACGAGTGAGACATACATGATGAGTCATCAGTAAAGAGTCCGTTGGGAAAGCCGAGGGTTTGGCGAGGGCTGGCCTGAGAAACTTTCTGACCATAGAAAATACATGATCGTAAGTAGGCTACAAACAACATTACTCAGGTAGTTAGTTATGGTCTAGTACCGATCAGAAGATTAAATGTGCTTTCAATTATTTCCAAAGACTGGGATTAGATCTAGATCTAGATCTTTAAGAGATTGAAAAGAAAAGATGATGTCTTTTTTCTCTTTTGTATTTGTATACTACTTGGTACTGTATGTCACCTTTTGGCCTTTCCTGGTGTTAGGGCCCGTTTCTAGCTTGATAATAAGTACAGTCCTTTCTGCTCAATAGCGATTCGCTTTGTGGCAAACTCAGCTTAATCGAAATAGTGGTTTTTTGGGGTAAATGTGCCTGCATTTTCTACACAAACATCTCGGTTAGCACCAACTGTTCTCAATCGGAACATTTCCGTATTACCCAGGAAGTAGCAGCCAAGCGGAGTTGATTATAATTGAGTCGTTTTACTTCTCACCTTCTGTCTCTATCTTTCAATCATTCGTCTGTCGCTCTTCTCTTTCTCCCCCCCCCCCCCCCCNCTACCCAGGTGTCAGTTATTGTCATATTCTTGTCTCCAAATGCCATATTGCTATCCTCATCCTTCCCACCCTCTTGTATCAATGTTGATGTCAATTTATTATCCTCACCCTCACCGTCGGTGTCAGTTTTGATGTCATTTTGTATTCTTCCTTCTTTAGTGTCATTCTTGGTGACATATTAATTATACCCCTCCCACCCTCACCCGCCCTTTGTATCAAGCACGATCTCAAACTATCACCCCGTTGTTGCTGCCATGATGCCATAATATATAATTTTTACATGTAACTACCCCTCTTTCTCTCTCAATGTCATCTGCGCGCGCACCCCCCTCCCCCCAATTCGGGTATCTTCGCTACAGACATCTGTCTCTCTGCCTCTATCTTGTTGTCTCTCATCTGTCTTCTCCATTACCTGAGCAAGACACTGTGTCTGTCCATCCATCCGTTTGTCTCACACAACCCACCGCCCTCTGATCTGAATGAGTAAAGTACCGTCTAAGAATGAAGCCCTCTCTTCATTTTATTGCCCTCGAACAGTCCTGGATCCTTGCCGTTTATGGCAACTCAGGTGGGAACATCTCCATATCCTACACTCATCACATCTCGCTATTATCACCAGCAGAGCTTTTCCCGTCGCGAGTTTATGAGAGGTCCAACACCTCGCTCGACCTTATCTGGTCCCTGTTTTATGAGCTTACACGACGGACCAGGACCGTCGGTGTGGTTTTGGGAGGGGACAGTAGTGTTGGTTAAGTGAAAAGGGANTTTTCTGGCCTCACCTGCATCTCAAGACTGCTCATATCATCAATGTGAAAGCAACCTCTTAAAAAAATTACTATGTGCCCCTGCTCCATCATTAGAGTATACTCCTTTACTAATGAAGTAATGTAATGAGAGCTCTAAGGGAATATTGGGGGAAAGGGGGTGGGGGTGGGGTAGGGGATGTGGCATTCTTGGCCTACACAGAAGTATTGAGGTAAAGCACCTAGTACATCTGCAGTGGATTCCTAACGCCAAGTTTTTGGTAATAGTCTAGCATACTATAGGGAGCAAAGGATAGAGAGCAAATACTTACATTGAGGGACATACAAAAACAAACATAAAATGGATTGGTAACAGTACAATCAACCATCTCTTTCAGGCTGTGTAAACATCGCCACTGTTATGAGTGATTGTTTGAAATATCAGATTTATGAAATGGGTTATATATTTTTCGTATTTACAAGCCTTTGGAGAGCTGCGATAATAAATGTATCACAGAGTTCATAAATCAGGTTTTCAATCGATGCTTTTGTATGCGACGTCAAATTTATGTATAAGTGTGTCATTATAAAAATTTATGAGCCAAGAAATAGGCCTGTTTGTTTGGTATAAGATATATACGTTTTTAATTTGAATATTTATTCTCTGTAGTTTTCCTCTTTTTTTTTTTTTTTTTGAAATTCATGCCATATAACCTCTTTATCACCTCCCTCAACTCCCTTCCTTCCTCTGTCTCTTTCTCTTTCTCTTTCACACACACACACACACACACACACACACACACACACACACACACACACACACTCTCTCTCTCTCTCTCTCTCTCTCTCTCTCTCTCTCCCTCTAGGATTAACCTCTTCCATGTCATTTTGCCCCACAATATCACATTCCCATTTCCGTTTCTCGTGCTTTGTGCCCATTTCTCTTCTTCCACCATTATCACCACCACATTATACTAATAATTATCATCATCCTCGCTACAACCACCACTGTCACCACCACTACCAACAGTTAACAGTATCACTGCGACGTCAACATCACTGCAAGCAGTGCCGCAACCACCATTGTCATTATCTTTCAACACTGCCACCAGATCACCCGTATTATCACCGTAATCATTACCGTCATCGCCGTCACTATCGCCACCATCACATCACCAATATTATCATCTCAACCATGGTCACCGTAGCCACCATCTCCGCAGCTACCATCAGTCAACACTATCACTACGACGTTAACATCATTATCACTGCAACCATTGCCTCTACCACCATCTCCACCACCACCATCACTCAACACCACCACCATAATGACCAGCATTGTTACCACCACCAACGCCACTCAAACCTATCACTACGACGCCAGTATTATCACTGCAAACACTGCCGCTGCCACTACTGACACCACCACCATGAAGCATCCTCCACCAGCACCAGCAACATCACTGCTCTATCGCCACCACAAACACCTCCACCACCATTTATAATCTCCACCGCCCTCTCACAATCATGACACCCTCATCATCTAACCCTCTCAACATACAACATTAATGATCATCCTCTATCCACCTCTCCGCTGTCCAACTGCCCATGTTTATCTCAGTCTCTTTCAGTCCCTGTTCTATCTCAGTAGTAATCCCCTAACATGCCCGCCCATCTCCCAACGACCTCCCACCTTCCACAGCATGGAGCTCCTGCTAAGTTATTTGTCATGAAAAATACAAAAATTCCCGGGTTTCATCCTCAAACAAGGGCTTTATCAGGGGCTTAACTACTCATCTGTTAACACAAAGCGCCCGTATAATAGACTGACCACAACTGACCGCTCGGACACCGCCTGTTGACCATCACAGTCCCATCTTGTTGTCGGATGGCCACCTTCATTATCCTGTCCTGGAAGGGTGTCCACGGTCCAGCCGTTAGAATCTGGCGGACACGACTGGACACTGGTCATCTGATGACCTCTGAACTTTTCGATAGCCTTGTCCAGGGGGAGATCGTTATCGTAGAGAAGAAGAGATAGTCTTCTTGCCCCTTGGCTAGTCAACTGCTGGTCATCCATAGATAAGAACTCAGTATTATAGCTTACTCCGCTTAATTGCAAGTTCTTCGGAGCATGGAGAAAACGCTAAAAAGATGGATCATTTTTCTTATTTTAAAAAAACCCAAAAAAACGCCTTTGATTTCGTTGGATAGCGCTCCAGATGTTCAGGAATATTTCACGTTATTCACTCTATGTCCGTTTGAATTATAAAAATCAGTAGCATATTTATGTTCTATAATGCCATGCAATAAAATTCAACATTAGGGTTCCCAAAAGCACTTAGTCCTGTCATGTGAAATTTGTTAGCTAACATCTGTCGGAGAAGTGCAAATCAGGCCATTGAAATTAGCATGCGTAAAGAGCTATAAATGCGACCACCGCACCGGTTGGCCACGGTAACTTGCACACGGATATTTTTGTTTGTTTTTTGTATGTGTGTGTGTCTTTGCTAATTTCATGACGTTCCCGATACTAATATTCACTTATCGTCACTTTAAAAATGCTGGAAAATTGTTTATGATATCCCCGAGAATATAATGCGTGTAGGAGCACAGGTCCCTGCAGTTGATAATAATTATTATGTCCATAAGTGATTCTCAGATTTACAATATTTATGCCAAAAAAAAAAACCACACAAAAAAAACCAAAAAAACGGCCAGCTGGCCTTTTCGCCCAGAGTGTTATTCGAAAGTTACCCTTCTTTACATTTGAGGAAAATGACCCATTTTATTGAAAACACCTTACATGTATTTTGCTTTATGAAAAATGTTGCGATTAAGAAGACATTGGAATTATGATTAAGTGGAGTCAACTGTAACATACTTTTTAGAAGGTTAGACGTGACGTCACCTCAGAGGAGTATGTTAGTAAGTAGATGGAAATCTTGTGACGACGTCATCATCCCATCGTCCAACCTGTCTCTGCTTCTTTCCAGTTCTCTCTCTCTCTCTCTCTCTCTCTCTCTCTCTCTCTCTCTCTCCTCTCCGTCAGAAGTCACAACTTTATTTTGTACATTTGGTCGTAATATCCTGTTTTCTCAGTCCGGTTGACACGCAGCTAACATAGACATTCGCACCCATAGATCTAATATACAGTCTCCTTAAAGACTGCCCGATTCTTCTTTTCATCCCTTTCCCCCTTTATTTCTGACCATGATTATGTCAGGCTGTGCTTCCCTGTCTGTATCTGTCTGTTTGTTCGTGTCTTCTTACAAAACCAGTCTAAATATCTTTCGTACATGTCTGCTTTCTTGATGTCTGTGTCGTATAAATCATCAAAAATATACACTTTAAAAAGGCACAAGACCCACTCAATTTATGCTGTATCTGGGGCCCCTTATCCCCCACCGTTCCTAGCCTCCGGAGTGTCATCCCTCGATCCCACCTGTATGCAAGAACACCAAGAATGCAACATAATGGGAAACATCATGAGAAGCCACGAGTTGACTGGATTGGTGACAAACTCACCGAGCTCTCAAGCTTGAGCGCAAATCTCTTTCAGTTCCTGTCCTAACACGATGGCCATTTTGTCTAACGGATGATCCCGACTTTATCTCCTCCAAATTAGCCCGGCTCAGTTGCTCTTTCGCGACCGTCGGCCTTTGATGCCCTCGTTGATCACCCTCGCTGAGCCATCATCATCCCCCATTCAGTAACTCGCCTCCCACTGGCTCCTTATTTTGTTCGCATCTCTCGTCTCATCCATGGGGGCCGAGGCGAACTAGTGAATGCCGGAGTCTACAAACGGAGGGTAAATTATTATGGTAGTCTTTGACACTTCCTCCGCGTCGCTGCTAAGACCAAAGAGGACGACGAAGAAGAACAGTGCCGTAATAATTGTAAAACCCTTCTTTCATCCACTGTATTATTTCCATACTTACTGCAGGTCTTCTCTATCGCGTTATGTGACTTGCGTCAAGACTTGTTAGTGATTCCATCGGCAACTTCACAAGGATACTCTGTCAAATACGTATAAGATCATTACCGCATCTCTGTTGGCAATTAAAACGTTACCATTATCCATTATGACTTGTATGTAGAAAATACAGTATTCTGTTATCTGAAAATGCGAGTAAGCAAAGTTATTAATGTTTTTTCTAATGTTTACCAGAGCGGTTGCTCTCTTCATGGACTTCTGGCACCATGTTTCTGGTGGATATAAACACTAGAGTCTCAGGTGGCCGGGTGAAAACCCTATCTTCTCAAACGTGGCTTAAACGGGACACCGGCCGTCGATTGAACCCTCTGTCTGAAACAGATTATATCCCCCATATGGTGTTTTAGTCTGATGGCGTTTGTGCAGGGCTCAAGAAGCATCTGTTGCTTGATCAAAGATTAACAATAATTGTTTGACCCAGTCAAGATAGAAAACATGTCATTGCTGTAAACTCCACTTTTTATGGGCTATCTCTCACTCATCGCTCAGCGCAGAGATCCGACTTGGTTCTGTTATGTTGTTATTTGAAGTAGGAAAGGCACGTTTCGAAAATGGAACTGTTCACTCTTCGTTCAGGACAGATGACCACTTATCCCCTTTCCTTCCTTTAGACCCATCTTAGTACCCCGACGTCCACCATGAAGTCAGTGGTGTTTGTAAAGGAGGAGCCTGGAGGAGGGGTATACCCTAGACCAGGATATAATTGTTCATCAGTACCATCAGTCCTTTCAATGAGGCCTGTATAACCAAAATGCAGTAGGGCCTTATAAATTCGATTCCAGGTAACCAGCCCACAATTTTAGAGGTGTTCGAATTCATGAATAAAAGCTAATAGAAAACACAGGACTCGGGACCAGAACATTACAACGAGAATGTGGATTTTTTCAAGTACAGGAAGTTCGAGGTCGTCAGGTCCAACTACAACATAAATCGGCGTGATTTCCTGCGATCTATTATCATTAGACAAGTGTCTTTCTCAGCAACGCAACGGTTGTATCTTTTCTCATCAAGTTCATCAAGAACCTCTCTTTGCTACGCCACTGCTTGGAACTCCACCTAGCTAATGCACCCTGTCCATTTGAAGTTTGATCGCAGTAAAGACGAAAGAGATTTGTAAAGTGTCATCTCAGGCCGGATGATCAAAGCTGGCAAGGGGAGATGATCAGAATCAGTTTCAAACCATCGGTTTGTGACCGCTTGAAATGAACATCATTTTAAAAAAAAAATCCGGGGGTTGACTGGGGAATGGATTCAATGGGTACATGTTGGAGACATCCTCTTCCTCATAATTAAGATATCCTTTCGGAGTGCAGCGGCTTTGTGGGCTTAAATTTTCACCAAGGCGATTGGATTAGGTTTATGATAGTCAGTCCTAGTCTCCGATTCAGAATCAGCTAAGTGAAATGCATAGATTGAGATCTGTTAAGTTAAAATGTTTAGGATGAGCTGGAACATGTGGGTATGTAAGAAATCGAAAGGAATGCAGTAAGACATCACTGATTCGAACGAAAGGGGACCATCAATATTTTAATCATGTGGAGGTGCCCGAGGCTGTCTTTAATACTTTCTGATTTCTTGCATTTTCCGGCAGCAAGTTATATCCCTTTCCCGGTTTCCTCTCTCTCTCTCTCTCTCTCTCTCTCTCTCTCTCTCACACACACACACACACACACACACACACACACACACACACACACATCCATTTTCATACCCCTACTCTTTCCAACAGTTTCGACAGGAATTTCCGTTGTCAATAATTAGACCATGGCTCTAAGACAGTACTTTTCGTAAAGAGAACACTGCGGTGAATTTTGTATTTGTTTTGAGGTCAACATCTTAATGAGTCATTCAAGAGAATTTTGAACTTAAGATAATAACAGTACACAAATCACTACAAACTATGCTGTTAACAAATAATGACAATAGCAATAAAAAAGAAAGATACCCATAGCCACTATAGATTATAATAATATACCTTTTCCGCAGCAGGTGAGCCACGGCACTTGTGCTCATTGGTCTGAAACGTTATGTCTTTTGTACCGAGCCCGGTACGTGACTTCAAATTTTAATGTAAAGACACCGCTTAGTCTTTTGTCAGCGACAATAACCTGGCATTCTTGTTCCTTTGCACGTATCAATCGCGGGCTCGTCCTCTCCAACAGCAGTCAGTCCAACATGGATTCGTCATCGTCTCCAGGATTCGGGGCTGCCACTCAGATTGTTTGCTGTTTCACTACATTCTAAAGCCAAATTTCACATTTTATATAGACTCTTTTAAAATACTTTAAAACAGTATTTTGATACTTTACATATGTTAATTAAATTGATATATTACAAATATTAGAGGGATAGGCATAGTACTAGAACAGCGAAATACGAAACTAGAAAACATCATAACAACAACAGATATGGAAGAAAAGTATAAAACCTTTTGCAGAGACAAGAAGAGCTTGACCTGCATGTACATGACGTATGGAATTCACATTTCCTTCTAAACGATATTCTGAATGTTGGTTTAGAAATTGCGTAAAAAATTTTCTGTTTGTCCGAGGGGTATAGGCTAGGCCAAATTTATGCTATAATTTAGTAAGGTGATTGTTTAATCTTAAAAAAATATATTCATATGATTGTTTAATCTTAAAAAAATATATTCATATGAATCAGTATGAAGTATCAAAGTATCATCCTATGCGAAAATGGTCAACAAAAATGCCAAAGTAAATTAAGGAAATACATGTAGTTTTTACGCTGGCATCTTTTCACTAGATTTTCCCCAAAATTTTAACTCAAAAATATCAAATTTTACCAGATCTTGCCAAAAAAAAACAAAACCACTAAGAGTGGCAGCCCTGCTCAACCCCGTCGGACCTCCCTCGCCTGGCCGCCTCGTCATTTGTCCTGCTTGAAAAGGCAGAGGGCAACATGAAAGACAACTCGATCCGCACTTGTTGATGCCAAATTTGTGCCCCCCTGTTTGGTTCGCTTCAGCGACCAAGTGTATAGGATGACAAGGTTTTACCCACTAATTGAGGTCTTGTCCGTTGAGTCATGCATTTGGAAAAAGAGACCCTGAGAACTAGGTAGACATGTGCCCTCGAACATTGACACTGGATCTGAGGTGCCTTTATTGTTACTGACCATTCCGAAAAGCTAAAACAAAAAAAACAACCAACAAATGATGTAGCAAAACTGGGCTAGCCGACGCCCACTTTTTTATTGCCTTCGCAGTCCCTCCTCCCCNCTCCCTCCACTCACAGTGCTTGTATACCAGCAACTATAAGCATTACTCAGTCATTCACGCTTTCGAACCTCATTCTCAGGTCATGACAAATACGGGATTGCTTGTCCTGGTTGGCTGATTCGGAAAGGTGAATTTCGTTGACAATTGAACCCAAAGTAGCCTTTATATAATTTCATTCTCACATACTCGTTCGCATAGTACAAAATACTTTGGGTTAAGAGCTAAAGGGACACGCGCATGATTTCTAAAATTTACTAGAGAATGGCGATATAGGGCGAAAATGTGTGCTGTTGTCAAGCTGGACTCCGATTTACTGGAAGAGATGAAACATGCATGGCCCTCGGTTTATGTGTTTAGACAAACGTTTTGTTTTCTTATTCTCAAGTGTTTGGAGTGCCCGCACATTCCGAGGCCACTTATTGAGCTACAGTTGCAAAAAAACAAAACAAAAAAAGAAGGTTTGTTCGTGTTTGTCATTGACGATGCCTAGTGCAAAAGTCCGGCATCGCTTCATGTCATTTTAAGAGCAGTGACTTTCTCAGAAGTGGCATTTCATGCCCGTCTAAAAAGAAAACAAAAGTGTGCAGTATATTCATTTGTAACATTATCGGTGCGGTACATAAGTAAATATTTCGAAGTTTCTTGTCGTATCACAAGACACTGAAGTTAAAGGTCTGAGATTTTTGAGAGCTTCCGAATTAATGATGGGATTCCTTACCATCGTTAATGCGCAAGTTCTTATTGACACGATATGCACGACGTTACTGGCGGCCTAAAGGTGTCAAAACTCAATACCCAGATTTCGGTCAGGTTGACGTTTATCAGAGTGTTGCATCCAAGGGACGATATTATGTTCATATTTTATTTTGTACTGAAAGTTGGAACGGCCGTTACCGTTACTATGAAAAGAGGACAACCTTGTGACATAGCAAACCTGTGAGTCGTGCGGGCCGGTGTGAGACGGTGTGGGACGGGTTTGGGACGAGCCCCACTAATGGCTGTTTTATGGCGTCAAGATATGTTGGAGAGCTCTCCATTAAAGTCTTGTCCGGGTGTCCAAAATGTGTGATCGCCGAAGAGAAGAATAGCAGCTATCTTGTCAGGGCCAATGATCAAAGGCAACCAGCAAACAAGGGGGGCTGATCGGGGCTTGGAAACGATTGGATTGGTTTTTTTCATCGGACTAGACGTAGGTCTTTGTGAACAAAAACGAAAGAAAAAAATGGAGGGTAGAATTAGCAGTAGGTTTATTAAACTTAGCAGGATTGGAAAAAAAAAAAGGGTTATGTGTATTGTGGGAGAGGTGAAGGATGACTTTGGATAAGGGCTTAAAAGGAGAGTGAGGACATTGGCATAAGTCTTGCAGCTTGTCAGAATGAGGCTTTAATATGTCGCTAGACTAGGAGCTGAGATATAATTACGAGATTATCAGGCTCTGAAAGTGATTAGAAACAGGGGAAATCGATGTTTTATTTGTCGCAGAAATCGTGAGTAAAATCATTTCTCTTCAGAAAACTATTGATCTTATGAGTGAAAGATCACTAACAGCAGGTAACCTTTCTTTTTTTTTGTGACGAGATTATTAATATGCGTTTTATTCTGATATTGTTCTTCAATCATTATTCCATCAAAGTTTTATCCATGGTATGAGCGAAATCTCCTGTCACTTCAAACGACATTGCCTCGGGCCAGAATGATGCTAGGTAAGAAATGTTTTTCACCAAATGAAACCTAATGGCATGTAGCTTTCATATCATGCCAGTAACTTGGATGTATGTAGTCAAAAAGCGATAGATGCCTCTTTTGAACTGGCTTAGCCACACTTACTCTCAAGATTATACTCATGATTCTGCTAAAAATCATAGTTTCTCGAGAGCTTAGAAACGATTTAAAAAGAGTTGCCATAATCCACTTTAAACTTTAGGTAGGAAAGACACAACAAAATGCCATTTCACTCCATAACAGGAAACTGTGTTTACCAGATAATATAGGCACAGCCAAAGTGTATTCTGATAAATATTCTCATCAGGCGGGAGTTACAGAAAAACAAATGCAATTTAGTACAGTCCAGAGTATTAATCTACATCAGATTTTGTAAGGGCAGGTGAACATGACATTTCCCAGAAATTCACAAGAATATTTTTTTTTTCATCAAGATGCGCCGTCACTTTTCTTTCCCAGTAGTAGTCTACAGCCTTTGCTGTGCTAGTAAATCAATGTGTAAGGCGCGCAAAGGCACTCTCACAATCTACTGTATTGACAGATGAAAGAAGATATGAAGAAGACCTTTGTAGATAACTTATGAAAGAAGCACGGAAGAGTTGTTGGGCGGGGTGGNGAGGGGAGGAGGAGAGGGTGTGTGGGAAAGGCGAGAAAGCTCCTACATAGGCAAAGATGAAAGACGAAATGGGTGTCAGGAGCGGCACCTCGGTACGTGTCATAAAGATGTTTTCATTCAAGAGGGCGGATGCATGCCATCTGATACTCTTGACAATGTCTTGTCATCAGAGAAGACAAATCAAGCCTTCAGAATCAGAGCTCGGCAGAGGAGGTTCCTTTATGATCAGGTTCTCAGTTCTTATACTCTTTATCAGGTCCACACTGTTCAGTGGCGTAGCGAGGGGCACTCAGCTGATGGGACCAGGGGGTTTTGGAGGGGGGGGGGAGAGGTGTAGGGTCGTGGTGATTATGTGCCCTCATCGGTGCTTCTGGCACCGGCTTCACCCTGTCCTCTTTGAAGCCCCGAGTCTCATCTTTTGCAACCATTGGGACATAATGGGTTATTCGAGGGTGGGAGAGGGGGTGGTGCTCTTGTAGAGATGATATATTTATTATCAGTCGTTTGAGGCAGCAGGAATTCAGTCTGGATGTTGGAGAGAGGAGGGGAGTGGGACGGTCACACACTTTTTATGGGGATACAGTGCCCCTTAATCCTGCATGTCTACGCCACTTGGGTTCAAATGGTGTCTTCCGCCCTCGCCCGTTTGAAACTCTAATTTATCCGTCTTTGATACCCTCTTAAGGAGTGAGACCTATCCCTTGTCTGAAATCGGAACACGGCCCTTCTTCTCCCCTGCAGTAATCAACTGCCACCAAACAGGGACGATCTAAAGGACGGAACCACCAACACTTTACATATTAAACACTGGCTAAATGTTAGGATCATTGGTGACAAGACCATAATATTTGACAATAGCAGCAATCCTAATCATCATCACCACCACTGGCAGCAGTTACAGCTAAATCATCATTTAGAGCAGCAAGTATAACAACAACAACAACATCATCATCATCATCATCATCATCATCATCATCATCATCATCACACAAATGACTCGGCAGCAGCAACAACGTCATATATCATCAGCATTGTCAACAACAACAACAACAACAACAACAACAACAACAACAACAACAACAACAACAACAACAGCAGCAGCAGCAACAACAATAACAACAAAAACAGCAACAACTTTTTAAGTAATCAAACGAGGGAAACCTGGACCATTCCATCACATTATGACTTCAGGTTATCAGATGCTACATATTGTAGACAATGAAGTAAATATCACCACCTTCGTGTGCAATTATTCGAATACCCGAGGTTCGAATTTGTCAGGTCCTACTGCAGTTTCGTAGGGCATCTTCCCCTTCCTCTCCCTTTGCCACATCTTTGTCATAATATTTGACAATAGCAGCAACGGCAGCAAAAGCAAAATCCTAATCATCATCACTACCACCGACAGCAGTTACAGCTAAATCGTCATTTAGAACAGCAAGTATAACAACAACAACATCATCACAAATGACCCGGCAGCAGCAACAGCGTCATATATCACCAGCATTGTTAACAACAACAACAACAACAACAACAACAACAACAACAACAACAACAACAACAACTTTTTAAGTAGTCTAACGAGGGAAGCCTGGACCATCCTCTCACATTATGACTTCAGATCATCAGATGCAACATAATGTAAACAATAAAGTAAATATCACCACCTTCGTGTCCTTTTTTTCGAATACCTGAGGTTTGAATTTGTCAGGTCCTACTGCAGTTTCGTAGGGCATCTTCCCCCTCCTCTCCCTTTGCCACATCTTTGTCTCCGCCTTCCGTACTGACCGAACATGCCAGTACTAATTTCTGGGACACAGATCCTCACACCCTGTCCTCCACGACACCTGTGTGTCTGTTAGATCTCAAAGAATTTTAATTTGCCCACAACGCCTCCGCCGAACCCATAAAACACCCAGTGTCCCTTTGAAGACGCAATGGAAGACACTTCTCTGGGCCTGGCTGCCTTTCCTTGAAGACAACAAACTTGAATGCTTTTTGTTGGGACCACGCGTGATTACGCCTAAATTTATCTGGTCCCGAGACTTACAGTACTCTCTTATGTTCCCCGACAGGTGATTCTGACTGAATTTCAGGGGAACATTATTTTCAGAAGGCTCTTCGCGGATCCACTGACTTGTTCAGTGCAGTTTAAAGGTGGATTGTACGGGTAGCAGATCATAATGTCAGTAAATCATTTCTCATTGCTAAACTAATTTTTAAATAAGCTGAGTGTATGAAAAGTTAATTGAAAAGTTGTTGTTTGACAAATGAAATTCCCTTTCATATATTTTATATCCAGCGACTATGGAATGTAACGAATGGTCAACTCTTTGTTGTATATTCCCGCATGGTATAGAATGAAGAGTAAGAAATTATGTTTACCTCCCTGCGTGTCTCTAATTCCGGTGAATGGTCAACTTTTTTATGCACTCAGCCAGTTGAGTGACATCTGGTGTGCTGACGCAGATACGAACCACTTCCAGTCTCATGAAACTGAGCAAAGGGGCATTTACATTATATACACCTACATTGAGATACTTGTTCTGTTACAGAAAAAGGAACATTATCTCATCCACAGAATGAGAACTGCGCCAGTCATTGACAGGCTACTCTGGAGCGAATAATACATTACAGTTAGACCTTATAAGCTGGATTTGTAGGCGAGCAGTTCATAAATTTGAGGATATGAATTGCAAGAATGTGTGAGTAAGAACTGATACCATTGTACACAGAAAAATATGCGGAGTCCAGACTAAAATCTTCAATGGCTTTTCCAGGGTCCAAAAAAAAAAAAAACCAATAGGTTTTATGGTCTTATGTTATTCTCTATATTTCACTATAAAGATGTGTGCCGGTATAAACTACCTTTAAGTCAGTTTCCTATTCAAGAGAAGTAAAGAGTACTAAAGACCTGAAGGAAGAATCCTGGTTTTGATCTCGTCTTAATTCTGCTCGTCTCATGAAGAGACACAGCGCGGCCAGCTACAGCCATACCAAGGTTTATGACTTTCTTCACATGATTTGCTTTACTAGGCCCGTTATCGCCCGGGCCACTGTTGGAGGAGACAAAGGATAGAGGGGACATCTGGACTCATGGACAACCAGCCAGTGATTTATAGCTGAGCCAAACGGGCGTCGAGGCCATGGAGGTGCATAGATTACATGTGTAATAATGCAAGATTTCTGATATCAAACTATCGGTTTGCGATTTTTATAATACCTTGTCATAAAGGAAACGAACGACTTCGTCCCTCCGCGTCCTTCTTCTCCGGGAGAGAGGAAGAGAAACAAAGAGAGAGGAGAGAAAATTAACAACGAGTATGAATGATTTCTTTGTGCGTGATACATTCTAGATGAGTACCAAGTGTTCTCATTTTTCACTCCTCTATGTTTAATACGACTTATTCTCTCTCTCCCCCCTAATCTCTCTGTTGATATTTTTTATTAAGATGTGTAGTTATGTGAAATCCTAAGCTCTTGCGTCTACATCCTGCCTGTATATAATTTTAAGACGGATTGTACTACTTCTCTGTGGAATCCGTTCTGATCTCAACTGACCATTCTGCGAATAGAACTAAAGTCTTGGGGGACTTCAAATAAAGGCAACAGTAGAATCACTGGTAACTGCACACCTCAGATACTCGGTCCATAAGACCTGGCAAACGACTTCACATTACTGTTGCCGCGGCAAGGCAGATCACTCAGGCATATTCTCAACTCCTCGGGGAGTATGCAGTGCTGCTATCAAACTCAGAAGCTGAAAACTAGAATTGTGAGATTATCTGTCAGTGCCTATAGTCAGGTGATCATTTTAAAGAAATCACCAGTTTTACGGAAGGGTGGAGTGAAAATGAAATTCTGACTAAAATCATTTACAGCATGTTGATAGGAGGAATTAAATTACGATTTCAGATGGGAGTCTAACGCCGTAACCAATCGGCTGTGCGGTAAAAGAAAGATCGCCGGTCCTTGTAACCTGTGTTTTTGATGGATTCTGCGTGCCAGTTATCTAGTCTCTCTCTACTAAATACATATGTTTTCTTGGACGTGGAGTTCTCAGTTTGTGAGGTACCATTGTACTCGAACCTTCGATGAGAACCAGAACACAAATTGTTTCCTAGACCCGAAGGTGTTAAGACATGGTTGTTCTAGAGATTGCAATTTTGGCAGGGGTCGTTGTTCACAGACATCAAGACTAAACTAGGGTCCTTCAATCGGCATCAAATCACTCGGTGAAAACGAATACTCCTTTTTTGCAGGCTGTATCTTTTTGAAGCTGTTACACATTTGTAAAGTCTTACAGCCCCAACTAAAGGCAAACCTGTTAAAAGAAAAAAAAGGTGCTTTACGAGAACTAGATTCAAAGTTTTGGCTCTACTGTGAATATCATAGGTGGACTGCCTATAAGTTGTCACAAGTCGCTCCCAAACTCAGTCTCAAATCCAGCCGCACGCCCAAGAAGCCTTTGCTTTGCCTTGCTTTACAGGCCCTCTTAAGCACCTGGACTCACTTTTGTCCCAAAATGAGCAAGTCCGATTGTGAAAGGCAAGTACCACTCATTACACAAGAGTGGACACTCGGTAATGGTGAAATAGTGATGGTTCTCTTTAGCTGGACACTGCAAATTTCTTTCTTTCTCTTTTCCTCCCCTTCCCTCGTTACCGCTTCTTCACCGCTATAACGGTTCGGTGAAGAGTGGCTGGTAGTAAAATTAACTCCGCATAATAGCAGCTCATGGAAAGAATGGGAGGAAAAAGTGCATTTAGACGGAATTTCAATTATCCATTAAGTTTTATGAAGAAAATATAAGTATCCGTATTTTGTTATTTGGTAAATGTTGCAATTATGCGAAAATTGCTATTAAGAGCACTGTGATTAAGTGGGGTGTACTGTAGTTAGGAATTGGGTTATCCTGTCTAATGCACACCTAACACCCTCTTCAACTCTCAATTTTTCACTTCATCTAAAACCATGTTGCCCCCGGGGCCGTTCGTGAAAAGCTCTTGAAACATGTGGTCATTCTGAAGACGCCATTCTCTTCTTGCTCAGCCGGCCTCAAAATTGGCAACAATCGCCTCGAACCCCCACAAAGTCCATCGGATGCGTCGGCTCGGACTTGTGAGCCTTGATGACTTCAGACAAGCTTCAACGACAAGAAGGGCCTGACAAAATTGTGTTTTCATTGTAGTATGTTAGGCTGTAAAAGGTTACAGGTATCGGGGAGTTTGGCCACCAAGTGTGTTTTGATTGGCTGTGATTCCGTTTGTAATGATCTGACCTGGAGCTGAGAGTGTTGTTCCCCCTTCTTTGTATCAGCTTCTGGTGGGGCAAAAGCAAGGGTTAGGGTGGAGGAAGAGGTTGGTGGGGAAGGTGAGAAGGTATTGAAGAGAAGGAATAAAAACTGAAAAATCTGTTGTGGTAGTTTGGTGTTGTAGCTGCCGTTGTGTAGGCTATTGTGTCTTCGCGGTTTTGAGGATAAAGGGATGAAAAGGACCGAGAGTTCTTCAAGGGAGTTTGGAAGGAGGAGCGATTACCCCAGCGGTGGAGGGCCTGCATTGTAAAACTTAATTAAATGTGAAAGGGAGAGAATGGAAGGAGGGGACGTAAATCTTCAAAACATCCGTTATGTATGTAAGGCTTCCTTAGCGGCATTTGTTAAAGACATAGAACGAATATTTCCTGTGGAAATAAACTGTTACGTTTCCTTTGATCATTGTCCATCTCTCGTCATGTGAGTTCATTTCTTCCTTAATTTGGTCTAGACACCTTTTCTTGAACAGCATAGCAGCCGAAAACTACAGGGCTTATGCCTAATGGAAAACATAAGAATTCTAACAACCATTGCTACAAGGCGAAAACACTACCACCACCGCAATTACAAACACCACCATCACCATCAACACCATTTACACCATCATCACCACCATCACATACATGTAGGCCTGTCAGTAACAAACTAATCTTTCACTATTAGCTCAAATACCTTGCGAGCACTTCATCCGCACCAGACGGAGACAAATTAATAAACATTTCAAACTGTAGCAAGAAAAAAAAATGAAGGAAAAAGCTGAGAAAGCTGAACTCTTTGAAGTTGTGTTTAAAGTGATCCATTACATTATTACTAGATGAAAACACGTCTTAAGATCTTCCATTTTCTGGTATTCTTTTATTCGTCACTCCAGATTACAAAATGTCGTATGCAAGGTATGCCTGGATTAATGCTGAAGGTAAGGTTTAGGACAAAGTTAGGGTTAGGAATGAGATTTGGAGATGTTGAGGATCTCTGAATATTGTCCAGGCACTCTCCCAATGTTGCTTTCTCGAGTTTCTCTACCTAACCCTGTCCCAAGTATTCAATAGTAGCTGAGAAACACCTCAGAAAAGTTCCAGGACTATACCAAATGGGTATGTGATACCAGATGGTAACGCCTGTAGTATGCTCTATGAAATTATCTTCATTAACATTAAGTAGAAGGAATGGGAGTCTAATTAGTTCTTATCTGGAAAGTGTGACTCTGGGGATTTTATTAAATTACTGTGAAAGATTAATTTTGAGAAGAAGCCCACCGCCTCCCCCAACAAAAAAAACCCCAACAAAAACCAGTAGAAAATGCCCTGTCTCTACTTGGAATCGAACCTTGGATCTCTCAGCTTGCAAGTTGGAACTTGCTACCACTACAGCACAGCCAGCACGTAAACTTTACAACAGTGTAAACCTAGTGCCTGAATTGGTCCCTAACTTATACATGTGAGCCTAGTGTTCACCCATGACCTTACTACAATTTCCATTTGCTTACATACGAACCTTGGTTAGCTAAGATGGCGAGTTGTTTGCACTTGATCATGCCATGGTGGCCAAAATACACCATCATCAAATCATACTGCACAAAATAATGTTAACAATACAATACCGACAGCATTAGATTGAACAGTGCGGAAACTTATCGTATGTCTGTATTGTTTTGTTTTGTTTTGTTTTTCCCGTCCTTTAGCAACAACTTCTCCGTCCCCAGAAAAATTCCGCTGTTTTTTTTTCCAAAAAGCATGCATGCACGCACGCGCGCACACACACACACACACACACACACACACACACACACACACACACGCACACGCACGCACCCACACACCGCACACTATCGCTCATTTACCGGTGGCCGGCGTGAAATATGGATGTTATGAGCGCTGTGATTTCACATGCAAATAATGGTGATTAAAATGTAGTCAAAGCTGCCCTGGCGCCAATTAGCGGTTATCATCCATCATCAGGGGAGGTAACTGCATGCTGCTCTAACCACGCTGGTTGTCAAAGTGATACCCTTGACACTGGCGGGTATCATGCCTGGTCGAAAAAGAATCGGGTACGCGAATCCCGAGATTGCCGTTCTTTATCCGAACCCGTGATTACTTCTGCCTTTATCGCGTTTGGAGAGCCAAGAGGAGATACTGATGAAGTAATGAAGTCATATATGAAGTAATGAAGTCCTGTAAGCCTTAAAGCAATATTTCGGATGGGTCATCTAATTATTACAGAGATCTGGACCAGAGGAGAGTTGGTCTTATTTTGATATCCATCCTGAATCCCGTGAGCCACATGAGACCATGCCTGTTCTGTAAGGTGTTTGTCTCGCTAATCAGGTAATCTGGAATCAGTACCAATACCCGAGACCCGAGGTTAAGATCTGGACGATTACTTTTACCCGAAATTATATTTTGGTCTACATTGAGCACATGCCAGCTGGCTGATCCATGATCCAAAGTCCAAACTGTTGTAGTGTAAAGAGTAGTGTTCAGTTTATTGGCGGTTAATGTATAGTAAATAAGAGGAGAGAAGCTCAGTAATTAAGCTTATTGCAGTATGCAAGTACGTACTCTACATGGCCGAACATTCTGATGGTCTTTGGCACATTATATATGTACGACTCGTACCATCTATCAGTATCAGTACGTTACTACGGGCTTACTAGAGAAGACCATACATACAAATCCAAAACATTCTTTGAAAAGTGCACCCCGTCAGGTCCCTACTAGATCTGGCATACTCTCTGAAGAACTGCCCGCGAGGCATACTTTTCAAAAAGAGAAAGTACAATCGTCATTAAAACGGTTCAAAATCCTCAGTCAGTTGTGTGTTATGAAAATCTGCAAATCAACCACTGGAAATGTCGGAGTTGACAAAATTTGTCGGGGCCTATGTAGCGTTTACCGTTTACCTCTCCTCTTTTGAACGAGAATTAATGGAAAATTACATGTATAATTTATATCGGACAGAATAGAAAGTCCGTATACAAGACCTCGCGTCGTCGAACATCATTTACGTATAGCCTACAAACTTAGAAACTATCGTAATCGATGCAAGCTTTAGCTTCAAGGCCTTACTTTCAACTATCAGTTTTCACGCACCATCTGAACAGTCCACTAAACTTCCGATTATGGATTGGCGCTCAGGAATTTAGCTTCTTGCTGTCTTTCCAGAAATAGACCATTTCAAACTCTAATACGACAGTATATCACAATCTCGAACCCCAAGAGCTCGAATATGTCACCTAAACTTTGATAAGTTCCAGTCTCTTCAACAAAAATCAAATTCACCTCACGCACAAGTACTCATACCTCACCAACTCAAAATTCCGGGTCAGTTTTCTAAAGTTCGATTTCATGAGGATCTTCTTGTAATGTGCAGTTTACGGTATGTTTAATGAATGGCTATAGAAACCTCAGTGTATCCTAACTTCGTTCAGTTGTACGCAAAGCACCAGCAGCCACCCTAATGTGCAATGCTAAAAAAAAAAATGAACAGCCATTCCGGAAGTAATGAGACTGTCATTTTAGGTATACTTACGCAACAATACGGGCAACTGAATTTGGCTATAATGATGTGAGATTTCTCATTAATATCTGGTCACATTACTCCGTCCTCCCTGTATCATGTGAATTCAGAATTCTTGATAGCCTCCCTCCCTCCGTCGGCAGACTTAAACAGCACAGGAAAAGACACCAGAAGCGGAAATAGGAGATTTTGGGGG
>JAWQUT010000109.1:542929-554785 GCA_033807755.1 Ellobium chinense
GGGGGGGGAAGTCGAGCAATCTTACCCAATATTTGCCAGACGTGACATCCAATCTTTTGTCTTTATTTAATGACCTGTAAGCCTATGCCATGAAGAAGCTAAAAACTACACGTCTATACCCAACTTGTATGTCTATGACTTTTCGGATCTGTCTCAAGGTTAAGTGAAAGCAAGGACCGTCGTTGGAGAGGTGGGGATGGAACTCCTAGCCATGGTCGATTAGCAAGGGTTGTGTTTCTCAGAATGTCTCTCGACAAAGAGGTTAGGGGGAGGGAGCCAGGTGGGGCAGATTGCTAACTAATAATGTAGTATCGCCATATGACCATTGACCACGGTATTTGAAAAGTATACATAACTGAGGTTGCTTTTTTTTTTTTTCCTCTCGGCTCACCTAAATATGAAATGAAAGAACAATACAGGATCTGTAAAGGTGAAATTTCATACGGTCAACTCTACTTAATCGTAATCCGTATAATTGCAAGTTCTGTTTAATTGCAACATTTTCCACGTAACAAAATGTTATACGTCAACATCAAAGCCAGTGGATAATTGCAATTCTGTTTTCATTGCAATATTTTGTGTTCTCGAAGTGTTGCGATAAAACCAAATCGACTGTACATAATGCCGAGGTAATGCTATACTTATTATATAATATGAGTACTTGATATCGAGATTTCACTGTAATTAATATTGTGATGTATCGTTTTACAAGGCGAAATTTCTTTGGAGAAGGAAGTCAGAGACCCCTGTGCAAGGCGGACGGTCACAATTGGGCAATCCCAAAAGAATGCTACGTGACTTACGCAAATTTCTGACTAGCTTTTGACTTTACAGCAAATATTTTTGATTATTTCTTGCCAGGGTTAACTTATTCTTTAAATATAAACTGACAATAATTGCTGTAAAGTCAAAGTCTTTTAGAAATTAGCGTAAATGGCATGGCATTTTCTTGGAATTGCCCGAACCCAGACGTGAATACTGGAATTCAACACGTACTTTGCTAAGCGGCTGTCCGACCTCGTTGTCCTTTCATTTTTCATCTGTATTCCCCCACACCTATAAACAGCTCTCTATCACCGTACCCGAAGTCTCCAGAACTCCGTAGAATGAATTCTAGTAGGGTTCTGACGGAGAGAAGCAAAGATGTGGACCAAGTTTCACACTCATAAAATACATTTTGTGTCCGCGACAGGTTGGCCGTCAGTAGAGCAAATTATTTATTTATCACCCGGCACCAACGGCCCGGCGGGCCCCGGTCTGGCATGGCGCACGGTTCTGGTACAAAATAGAGCTAATCACTGTACACTGTTGATCTCAGGGTACCCGCTGATATCTCATTCACAATTTATTCACAAGCTATCAGCCGTGGAGGTGGGAATGTTGCGCCGTCTAATCTGTCTTATTTCTGGCACATAAGAATGACGTTATGTCATAATCTATCTATCACTACATTATGTTCCTGTTATTTTTTCCCCAACTCTGCTAAATCAAGACGTTCACTGCGGTTACTTGAACATGAGAGAAAACGGAGTATGGCCGAATGCCGAATATCTGGTCAAGCACTAAATAGGGCCGAAAATGTTTTAGGCCGGAAACAACTTTTCAAGAGACAGAAAACGTGTTTAAGAATAGGCCTACATATTAAAAATGCCGCGAGATATAGACAGATTGTGTAATTTAGGAATTAGAAAGTAGTTTTGGGCTTAAAATGTAATTCAAGATAAAGCCAGAAAATGCGGTTCGGGAATAAGGCTAAAATATGTAATTCAGAAAATGTAGCATAAAGCAAACACTCAACTGAGGCGTATCAACATTAATACGAATAAGGCAGAAATAAGGTCAGGAATTAGCTTGAAAATGGTATAATAGGGTAGAATAAGACCAAAGAATTGATTTTTATGCCCAGCCTCGAAATTAGAGTCAAGACCTGAGGCACTGAAGCTCTTACAGACTGTCTGTCACATTCGCATTTGGGCACTGTTAAAAGTCCGTTCGGGGTATAAAAGGTAAGGAGAGGCATGATGGGACACTTCACTGTTTTGAATGAAATCGCAGGTCTCGAGTCAGGAAGCGCTATTTTTTTTTTTTAACCGAATGTCAGGAGTAAAATATTTCAAAGAGTAAAATATTTCAAACTGCATAGAAAGTTTGTAGATCGCTAGTTTACTGTCCTCTGAACGTTACGGTAAGGAATTTTGATGTATATGTAAAAACTAGCAGTATTTGAAATACGAAGGCCAAATCAATCTAAGTCGAGGCAATGCCCATGACCACTTGTAGGCGGGGCTTGCTTTACGACGTTAACGTTCGGATGGCAGAGATTTAATGAGCAGATATTGGAAGGGGATGGAGACTAGTTATGGGTAGCAGCTATGAAAAGGTTACAAATCAGTAGGAGATGATGCAAAATGAATGAATGAATGAATGAATGAATGAATGAATGAATGAATGAATGAATGAATAAATGAATGAATGAATGAAGTGACATGTGACTGTGATGACACCGAAGGGAAATGGAGAAAATAAAGCAAAAAAACCAAAACAACCGAAACAGCAACAACCGGATAATGACCGGTTGTTGAAGAGGTGTATACCAGATACCAGACGAGGCCAGGAGATGAGTGACAGAAGTGACTTATCTATGTTGACAGTGTGTGCCCTAACAAGAACCCTCGCGTCTCCTCGTCCTTCGATGCTGGTCATTTAGCTCGTCAATTCACCGCAAACACTGGAGACAGCCCGGACAGACTAACTACCGACTGTGTCCCTTCTGTGCGCGCGCACACACACACAGACACACACACACACACACACACAGAATCGTAGACAGTGACATCCTAGACACACACACACACACACACACACACACACACACACACACACACACACACACACAGAGTCGTAGACAGTGACATCCTGGTCGGGCCGCTTTCCCACGCTGCATGCTCGTGCACATGCAAATTAGTATGATAAGGCAAGACGAAATTGTTAGGAGACATGGGGCATGAGAGGAAGCAAATTAAGGCTGTTTTTCTACCTTTAGATTCTTCTGTTCTTTGTAGCTATATACAGTTAACCCTGGTTAACCGGCAGCTACGCTCCTCATGAGCATGGAGAAACGATGAAAAGATGTTAAATTTATTGACAAATTTGAATAAACGTGATTTTATTGTCAAGTCTGTATCGCACAAGGCAATAATTGCGTGACATTTTGGGCGAATTCTTCTATCTGAAGTGCAAGCATGTCGTGTTAAGCGCCTTGTTATTAAACGGAGTTAACCGTATGTCATTAAAAAAAAAAATCAGTAATAAAATATGTGTAAAAGGAAATAATTTACTTGAAGGCCAGAACGGTATACTTCACTTCTTTCTTTCTTGTGTTAATGCTTCTCTCCATCCTCTCATCTTCATGAACTATGAAAACAGGTCCATCTAAATCGAGGCAATATCTACGGTCACTCCTCCGTTCTCTATTTTTTTTTCCTTTTTACCCCCGAATGAGCAAATAAATGACTAAAGATGACGGACTGTCACTTTTGTTCAGTCTCCCCGAGGTCATTCAACCACCCTTAGACCATCATTAGATGACACAGAAGAGAGCATGAGAAAATGATATCCATCTACAACGGTGGTAAGGGGAGCTGAGATATTCTATGCGCTATCTGACCAGATAGGGTAATTATCATTATGAGAAAAAGTTTTCATCTGGCAAAGCTACAGAAGCTGACAATACAGATCTGCCCCTCTTTGTCCATTTATTGTTTTTCGCTATTGTTGTTTGTTGTTTTGATTGATCTCTACCACAATTTTGTTTCGATGTATTCATTTAGTAGTGGCTGTTTTGTTTAGCTGAGTCAAAATGATTATCACTGTCGCTCGATTATTAATAATCTGATTAAATTAATATCTAAAAGTAATGCTAGAATGTTAGGATAACCGATAGAGTGATTAAAAAATGTAAATTAACGATCGAAGGCTGAAAGAGGCATACTAACGAACAAGATCACAGACTGACTGATTTCTTGAATAGCTAGCTGACAGACTTGATTAGTAAGAAATTATAATCAGTTTAGACTTACCTACTGACAAATATTTCACAGGCGAACGGACAAGTAAATCGATAGATGAAATGCCTATTGTTGATTGATTGATTGATTGATTGATTGATTGATTGTTCAGATGATTGATTGATTTGATTTGATTGCTTGTCCCCAGCTGGTGGATGACTGCGGAAAGGTCAAGGGCTGGCTGGACGCGAGTGACCCCGGAAGTGGAAACTGGATGAAGCTGATCAGGTCCACTGAGGACCCTAGACAGAGGAACCTTATGGCTGTGCAGGTGGATGAACAGGTGGGTACCATATCGCTCACAGCCATGTAGTTGGCACAGTGGAATTCTGTTGGCACCACCATTGCTGGACGCAATCCACTACTTAGCACAATCCCATTCAACAGTCCCTGCTGCTTTGCTTCTTATACAAGGCGCTCTGGATAGCACAAACTTCTGATAACACGTCATCAAAAGCCCGGTCCAAAAGGTGGTTGTGTCAGCAGAGTTCCATTGATCTTCTGTTGTTGTTGTTGTTGTTGTTGTTGTTGATGATGATGATGGTTGTGATGGTGTTCTCTGTTGCTTTTGTTTTTGTGAGTGAGTTATAGTGGAAAGAGACAGAGTGGAAACTGAGAGACATTAGGAAGAGGAAGTGAGAGTACTCGTTGCAATGCCCTGATCCTATAAAAACCAGGTTTTCTTATCTTTTAGTCACAAGTTCCAGCAATTTACAACCCCTAAATTGCGAATTTGTGGTTCGAGTTTGTAAGGTCTAGTGTATTTCAAGTGAAGGGAGACCAGTGGGGGAAAAGAGAGCATGAGGGCTAGAAAATTCGCGTGGTTGTTTAAATAATCGATCGCTAACTCGATCAGTCGATCAGTAAATCGATCCGGTGAGTAAAAATCTGAAGAGACGGTGTGAGCAAGGGCCGCATCTGTAAATATTTGTCTAGCGCGGCATCTGACAGCAGCTCACCTTTGAACACACGCACAGCCGTCGGCAGCCACACCACCACTATCGCTGCCGCCACCTCCACCATCACTACCACTATGGCGTCAGCCAGTGTGCCTCCTCTATCATCACCAACACCACCACCATCCTCCTCCTTCTCCTCCTCCTCATCATCATCATGATTTCATTATTGTCATCATCATCACCACCACCTCACCACCACACCACCACCTTCATTAACTTTGTTAGCCTAGATCCTTATGTTCACAAATTCATTTCACACTTCACATAATTTATGTCAACATTATTTTCTTCTTAATGTGATCACGCATGATCTGTCCTTAAAATCATCGGTTGTCTGTCAGTTGTTAAGTTGACCCTGTTCTTAATCTAATAAAGAGGCACTTTTACCGACTTTTACCGAAAATGAGTATGAGATAGATATTGA
Source organism: Ellobium chinense (assembly GCA_033807755.1). NCBI lineage: Eukaryota > Metazoa > Mollusca > Gastropoda > Ellobiida > Ellobiidae > Ellobium > Ellobium chinense. The sequence continues at coordinate 548,380 of JAWQUT010000109.1, forward strand.
GTAACGTCGCCTCACTGGGTAAAACATACTGTAAATTCACGTGAACTGACTGTGCCTGGATATGATAATTTTGTATTTCATTATTGTCATTATTACTGTTATTATAATTATTATTGTTATCATCATCAATATTATTATTGAAATAGTACCACTTTACAAAAAAAAAGTCACAGTGCTATTCAGTTACTGACCTGGTATCGTACATGTGGAATCGATAAATCTGTGGCTCAAACCCAGGGTGTCTGAAATTCATTATTGTACTAGTTTAGGTGGCTTAAATCCAAGGTACCTAATCAACTATGCTCGATGTCGCCAATACTCAGTCCCTCTCCGACCCTCTCTTCTTTGCGAGCATCCTGACAGACATGCATCCTCTCTTCCTCTTACGGAGAAACAGAGTTGCGCCAATCACCTATCTCTACCTGTGAGGACGTTAACTCGCAAACTCCTAAGAACCCTTGTGTGATAACGAGGCGGACCTACGAGTGTAAGATCAGATCAGAGCTGAGTGATTTGTGTGTATGTTCAGCTGTTACAAGCAACCCATCGATTCCAATTAACAGATTACCCTAGTCTAGTGACGCGTGCACGCACAAAACGGGGAAAAAATCCACCACCCACTGTAGTCCGATTACAGCTTGGGCAGATGATAAGAATGTGAAATCAAAAGTGAAAGATGGGCTGTGGTAGAGGTTTGCGGGTTGTGGACTTAACTGAGCAGGGAAAGGATTGGGGAAGGAGAGAGGGGTTGGTTGGTTATGCTCAGTTCTCATAACTCACCACTTGTGAGCTCAAATTTCTTTCAGTCGTCTGTACGCATGCACGTGACATTTTAATTAAAATATAAAAACCAGGAAGGGATGTCTTCCATCGGCTTAAGATGAATTTATGATAATATGTGTAATCCAATACAATTGGGAGAAGAGAGAGAATTTCTAAAAGAATATTTACTGAAGTATTTTCCAGCCCGCTGATGAGTCTGAAAAGAACGTAATGCACATTTTACTCTGAATGCTTCATTTATTATTGTGGTTATGCAGGCTAATCAATTTACTTTTCTACCGTTCTTTGAAAGAAGACCTTTTTATGCATATATTTGCTAATAAAATCTCCGAGTTTCACGCAAGGGTTTTCAGAGTTAAAATCAGTAAAATCATTCCTCCATATACCCCCGCCCTCCTAACATTAAGACAGTAATTCCTGCCCCAAAAGCCAGCCATTACNCACACACACACACACACACACACACACACACACACACACACTATTTTCAAACTTTGCTACACATTTTCTTAAGACAAGACAAGGCCGGCTTAAATCAGCTAGAACCCTATCATTGTCAACGTGATTTCTCCCCATCACTATGCAGTTTGTTCCACTGCTTGTTCAAAAAAAAAAAAAAAGTCCAGATAATTTACTTTCATCTGGTGTCCACTAAAATTTGAGATCAAACCCTTTGGCTTGATGCCATGGTCTATTAATAGGAGCAGGGCTTCTGAAGTTGGATTCCTGAACAGTAGGTTGTTACAAATGTCTGACCACCCTGGAATGTAATGTCTTTTGAGATCTTCAGAATTGCAGAGTCACATAGAATGATAGAAAACGTAGAATGGACTTACCAGTGCTGTTTGCCCCTGGAGTAGCGAAAAAGTGATCACTTGGTCTCACATTGTGAAGGTGCGATACTGTCCTTTGGCGGTGGTATCTCGACTCACATTATTAATGCATTAACGGGTCTTTTCTTTCTATAAGAGGATAGTTTCCACATTAACAACCCTGGTCTGAACCATTTTTCTTGCAATTTTGTCCTTGTGATTTCATCGTTTGTGTTAATGTCCTATCGATCAACGCCAGTCAAAGCTACTGATCCGATTACCCAATCCGATGAGGGATTATGTGGAGAAGATTCATCGAAGCTGACAAATCATCCACGAGATTTGCTTTTGATTTCTCCACTCGCTTACAAAAGAATCTTATCTACTTAGGAGACAGCACGAGCGGTGATTTCATTTTTGTGCATGCATAGTAAATGTGAACGGTCGATTAGAATGTCAGTAATCGAGCAAGGAGTATTATGTTGCAAACGAAGTGAAAAAAAAAAAGTTGGTATTTGAACACCGAATGAGGAAAAGAGCTGAAGTTTGGGGAAGAGGGATAATAAATGGAGTAGGGAGGATTTTTTTTAATATCTGTTTTTGATTTTTGCTGGGCGAGATATCAACCATATTAATAAATTATAAATGGAATAAAACAGGTACTTTTTTTTTAGTGACATATATCAGCAAATTGTCAGCATTCAAGTAAAGGGGAGGACAACGCCAATGTTTATTGTTTCGTCAGCGTCTCTCACCCCCTCAACATATTAAAGTTACTGTCATCCATCCAGTGACGAGCTGGTATTCTCCTCCTCTTCACACCCTCTTCAGACCACCACCTCTTTCCAAAAAGGGTCTAGAATTGTTAGGAAGGACTTACAGCTCTATCAAGGCCTATTTCAAGAGATAATTCTCAGGCCTTTTTAATAGTTTGTTTTCGAGAATGGGAGGATATAAGGGATCTGGAGGAGAAGAAACCGGCGGATCTATTGGACAAGTAGAGAGGCGTAAAAAGGAGCGGAATGGGCCTAGAATAGGAGCAGAAAGTGATCTGATCAAATTATTGGAGATCGAATACGAGGAATCAAACACGATATCTGGTCCCCATAGCTCACATTTTATTTCTTTCTGCTATCGTTTTGATGACTGCGCCAGCCGTGATTTCGAAACCAGCTTCCAACAGATGGTCGAGATACGGGAGGGATTACGAAGACATCGGGTCTCTCAATAACACTGGGAGGTCTTTGACCTTCATTTGTTGAGTCATTTTGAATAATTTAGATCTTGTCAAGATCGATTATCAGGATTTTTGTTGCGGAGTAATAGGTAAAGATAGGTTCTTTCATGAGTGAGCGTCTGCACAGTGTAGACTGAGCCAATATGCGACCCGNAAATACCGCCTTCATCAACAGACACCTGTTTGTCTGGTCGTCTTTCCATGTGTCGTCTCACCCCCATTCTCAGCACCTCAACCTTATCTAGACCCAAACCTCCAGAATGTCAGGGCAGTGCAAGTACCTTTCGTTCCCATAGACCCTTTTATCATCCTATAACCTGATGCCTGCCCCTATCCCGCTCTTACTAATCGCATTCTTTCAGCACAATCCCTCATCACCAGGACAACGCCTGACAAAAGGGCTCTAGAGAATCTTCAGAGACTAGCATCTTTCTCACATTTGCATCTTTTCAAGGGCTAGGAAAGTGAAAACCTTCCCATCATGCCTCAACTGTATCTCTTCACCATAACCAGCGTTGTTGTAGCCAGTGAATGCAGTTGACTAGTCTAAGCCACTGTCATTTGTGTGAAGGATCAACCTGGTTGCTCTTGGATTTGTACAAGAATAAATATATTAATAAAGAAGAATCTGACACGGAATTCCTCTCAGTATTACATTGTTTGCTTCATGTATTTTTTAGTTACTTCAGGTCCAATACAGTTTCTTTTTTTTTTTTAATGAAGAGGGGGGATGGGGGCAGGAGTAAATTATAATGATAGATGCATTCGGTCGGTCGGTTGGTCGGTCGGTCGGTCACTCACCACTCACCCACTATTCATGGGAAATTGTCTTAGAATATGGTCATTATAACAGTACACGCCACAATATATTTCACACTTTTCTCTTTCTCACTCTTTCTTGTTCCTCTTGTAACTTCCAACGTTTCTCTCCCCTCTTTCGTTACTCCCCGTCTCACTCTTCTAACCTACCTCTTTCTTCCAAATTTCTTCATTTCCTTTTTCTGCAGTCTCCACTCACTCCTCTTTACCACCCACCCCACCTCATCCCACTCCCAACTTTCACCTCCAGACCGCACTCCCCTACCCCAGGAAGACTATTAGAAAGGGCAAGCACAGCGCGGTGTCCTCACTGACCCCAGATGATATGTAAGACGTTCATAAAACTATGATCCTTCCTTTCTTCGCCGTTGAGAATAGATCAGGCCTGGACCGCTATTCACCAACACGACCGCCCCATTTCCACCACGCCGCCGAAACCATCTTCAGTTTTTGTTTAGTTGTTGTTCTCCGACCTCAAATAGAAATTTTTTATTTTATGACAATGGTTCTCAAATTGTTGGAGACCAATAAACCTGCGAACTTACATGATATTGGTTTAGATCAAAGCAGAGCTACGGACTCCCGAGCAAATTAATGCCAGTCGCACTTGCTGTAGCGGTTCCATCACATGAAGCATTTCCATTATTCCATTGAATTGTTCCTAAACTTTATTGTTGAGGATTCTCTTTGCTCTAGGGGACGTTAAAAAAAAAGAAGCAAAACTAGTGAAGTTTGACTGGCAAAGGCATGCTGGGAGTTTGCCATCAAAGCTGCCTTGTTGTAGCAAGACCCAGTGAGCAAACCATCTGTATGAAAGTATTGGTATGTCTCTGCTTTGCAGTGAATTATAAATTCTTCCTAAAAGATTTCACATAACTCTCTTTACTTCAGCGTAAATATCCATGTAAATTACCTCCACTGCAAATACATTTTGCTAACCTGTTGTGTTAAAGTATATTTCTACAGGTCTTTTGTTGTTGTTGTTGTTGTTGTTGTTGTTGTTGTTTTTCCACCTGTAAACAATTTAAGTTTTCATGTCCATTCTTCGGTTTGGAGATCTTGTGATGGACCCTGTTAGGCTATCAACGATCAGGTTCTATGAGTCCAGTCACCAGTGACATTGCTGGAGGTTTCGTAATCAGCTGTTTTTGTCGTTTTTACACCTTTACTAGATAGAAATATGATGTTGGTGTCATAAAAAGTGCAAGTGGATATATGTAAAATCTTGGTGATATTCTAATTGAACCAGTTCACTGGTGCCATATTCGTGAGGAAATCTCTGATTCATAGGGTGGTTGCGCTGCTGGAAGTTTGAGATCCGTCGTGAAGGTATGAGAAGCGGGGTGGATCACATATAAAAGGACGTTAGAGGCTCCAGGGGTGACCTGTGAATAAAGCATGTCGACAACGGCTTCCCACACAAAGGCGGACCGCCCAAAAAGACTGCTAATGCACGGATTACAATATCTTTCAAAAAATATACTGGGAGAAAACTTTCTTTCCTCTCCCATGTGAGGGGAGGGGGAAAGGAGAGAGCGGGGGAAGCGGGCGGGCGTTGGGTGGAGGGGAGAGGGATTCGATAAAGAGAGTCGTCTTCTCTCACATGCTCTTCGTCCGTTTTTCTCAAAACTCTTATTCTTTTCTCCCTACATTCATTCATTCCCATGTCTTATTCCTCATAGAATTTGTCAAAATACATCGAGTAAACGTACTGAGATCTTGTGAGGTCTTTCATTGCGCTAGGCCTCTGCTTGCGATAGGGTCATTCGATTTCCATTAACCTGATGCCAGTCACACATGTGGGTACAAAAATAAAAATCTAATTACGTTTTTCTTTCTAATCAAGATCGATGTCAAGCAAACGGAACGCGAAATGAGTGACCCATGTCGCAAGCAAAAGCCTATCGCAAAGAAGAGCCAAAGCTCTAATACAGTATCGCCGGTGAATGATGTTCGTCTTTTCACGCCATATTGAAGTCAACGCAAAGAGTAGAGTTCTGGTAGAAAATCACCTTTATATTGTGGCTATGTAACTCGATTATTGCTTTTGTGGGGAACGTGCTCTTTTTTAACTTTACTTGAATGAGGTCAGTTCTCGGGTGTGGACCGCTTTGGTTTTGTGCCCACGTTTATGCATCACCATGACTAATGCACCATTTTGCACCTTGGGGTGCAATCTTTCCTGTCACATCTATAGAGAACTGCAGCAGAATTTGCACACTAAGGTGTGTGTATACAAATGATCTAAAACTCGTGTTTTTTTAAATTATTAATTAGTTTCCATTGAACATGCAACAGTTATAAGCCATCGAAGTACGATAATTCTCCCTCCACACCCCACCCCACCCCTCATTCTCCCCTCTTCATGAACGTTTTAATATTTTGCTGCCATTGTCTGAGAGACACATTAGTCTAGTTTTAATCATATCATAGATAGGTGGTTGACCGACCACACCTGTGGACAAAGAAGACCAGCCTTCTCTCTCCAGCCGTGCCGAGCCAGTCGTCCATGTGTGAATGTCTTTTCAGATGTTCCGTTTAATTTCCCCGTAATTTCATATTTTAATCCTCTCTTCTCCCCTTTCCCGCTCTCCATGGCATACCGTAATTTTTGATTTCGTTGACAAAATGTCACGCCCACCCTCTGCGCTACTCCAAACGATTTTGGCACATGCCTTCCATTGTCATCAAAATTTCACATTGACTTTTCTTGTCACACCCCTCCTCCTCCTTACATTAACTCTTCCCACCCCCA
>JAWQUT010000109.1:555514-571824 GCA_033807755.1 Ellobium chinense
CCCCCAGCTCCAAAACATAAGATGGTCTACTCGCCTGAAATTGTCTCTCGCGAGGGCTGATGCGGATTTAATAGATGACGCTGTTTGTCACATCTCTAAGGGAGCATTGTCCCTCATCACCGCCTTCCCCCTTACACTACCGCTCCATCTTCGCTTTCTTTCAATCCTCATCATGATGATAATAAAACTGTAATAACGCCATCCTGAAGAGGCGCGGCGGGTGGCGGACATTTACTCTCAATACACCGACCCTTCTTGTCCAGTCTTGACTTCTTTGCATTGTTGTTCACAGATTTTTTTCTTTTTATTTCGTCAAACCTCAGCTTGGCATTGGAAGCCCCTTTCTTGATGCCCCTTTCACTTCAGCTTTAGAGTGACACGTATCTGCACCACAAATATTTTAATAACCACTTGACAACAAGCCAGCACCCGTTGACTTCCTTTCATATTTTTTATTCTTTATTTTGGGACGCTTTCCCTTCCTCTGGTAATCTGCTTGTGGCCCCCTTGAGTTATCCTTGAACGGGGGAAGTCAAGTCTATCTTGACACGACTTTAAAAGTGGACAAAAAACACACAAAAAGCTCACGCGGCACGCGCCTTTCAAAACCTCTCTATCTCGCTGGCGTTGAGGATTGGGTGAGCATCCCTGGTATCAGAATGGGTGGCTTTTAATACTTTTAACTCTTCAATTTGTATTGGAAGGTCAGCACCCTTGTTGCGGGTCTTTCTTTCTTTCTTTCTTTCTTTCTTTCTTTCTTTCTTTCTTTCTTTCTTTCTTTTTCTTTCTTTCTTTCTTTCTTTCTTTCTTTCTTTCTTTCTTTCTTTCTTTGCTCATACCTGTACATAGCATTTCTTACTCACGCTGCCCACAAGTACCACCGGTCATTTATTGCTTCATCACTGTACTGCCTGTTTGTCCATTCTGTCTATCATTTTATGTGCTTGCATGCCAGTCTGCCTGTAAATCCTACTTGAGATATTGAACAGCACTGAGCAATGCTCCCAGTCATTTTTTATTTCGTCGCTAAGATGAATTACTCAGATAAACGCCAAACTCCAAGTCTTACAGAAGGGCAAAAACCTGTTCCATTTTCGTAAAATTCCATTAAGCAAAGCGATTCTTTGGAATTAAGCTCCATTGATGAATGCGGTGTAATGTAAAACTGAGTTTGGTCCTTTGGGTTAGAATTTACAAAGCTAGAGTACAACAACAACAACAACAACAACAACAACAACAACAACAACAACAACAACAACAACAACAACAAAGTTTTGTCGGGTTTTGTCACTGACATCATATAGTGCAAAACTCAGAAAATTTCCCATAAGTATTGGTTTTAGGGCACTTGCTTTCTCATATATAGGTGACATTCTTGTGCCTTATCAAAAAATATGTATAATATTCCAATATTTGCCATTATCGGTGTGTTACATAAATAAATACACGTTTTTCGAAGTTTCCGATCGTACCACAAAATTGAATGAATACAACATGCACAACGTTACTGGCAATTCAAAGTCGTGAAAAATGGAATTTCTTTTAGAGCGGCGTTTACTGGGGTGTTTCATCCAAAGCAACGATTTTTAATTCACAGGAAAAAAAGGAATAAGGGGGGTGGGGGGGAGAAGATATGTGGTGAGGGTTAGGGGTTATTCCAGCGCCGCGTGCCTTGCCACTTCTTGAAATCATTCAGTTTAACGACCTTGGATGTCGTGTTTACTGCAGGATGATCCGGAGTTTTGTGCGCTACTAAATGGTGCCATCTTTTCTGAACAACCCCAGCGTCGGGGTGGAATACGGCACAAGGGGTTAAGTTTCACCAAGGGCGGTAAGCGAGCGTGACGTGATCTTTCTGAGGATAAAAATCTGCCAGGCCATGGTCATGACACACGACGTCTTAGAACAGGACCAGGGGGAACAATACTGAAGGCAGAGGCGTAAACAAAGGAAAGACCTCACTCCTCACTCCCCGAAGAGAAACTGTCTCTGCCTATCCGTCCTCGTCTCCTGCCCCATGCCGGAGTCTTCGCTGCCTCTCACGACGGCTATAATGCTCTACAAGAATCACCTAGCTCCCGCAAGGGTTTTCCCAACCAAGCGTCCTTTTACCACGCCCCTGAAAAAAAGGGCGAGTCGGCTGACATCTGTATGCCGGCAGATGATCCCGAAAGATATGACAACCATATTGACAAAAATTGTCTTTTTATGAAGGCTTAGGCCGAAACTCGTGGTACACGTAAAACGTTAGTCTATTCTTCAGCGATCGTAAATCTTTCATATGATATGAACGTATAAACATTTTAAAGATTGGGCTAAAGTTGGAGGCATCGACCATACTTGTCGGATTAAAATGCAGTAATTATGCAGAGTGGATGGCTGTGGGCTCATGGATGCGTTGCGACGATCCAAAAAGGGGGACGGAGATTGCCGAAATAGAGAAGTTTCTTGCGTGTCTAGAAGTCGTTGAGAAGTTGGCCAGATTGCCTGCAGCAGGAGCCATTCCACGGATGTTGTTCCATTACTCACCATCTAACACCATGAAACTTAAGCTCAGAAAGTTGTAGCATCTGAGCTTGTTTTAAATCGGCCAAGGCAAGACGGCCCTGCTGGTGGTGTAAAAATGGAAAAGACTGTAAGATAGAGGCGTTTGAAATAAAATGTTTCAGAAAATCCAAGCGTGTCATGGACACCGAACCAAAGAAACACAGACTTGTTGCTTACTAAGAAGACAAAAATATCAGTTGAACATATTATTGGTCAAGACCCTCAAACTCCGGTAATGTGAATATAATTACTTTGGGAGGGCAGATTGGAGGGAAGGAGAGGAAAAGGTAGACCAAGAAAGTGTAGCAAAGAATGACTTAGTGAATTGTCCACGGAATATCCCAGCATGAGATGACACTTTTCTTCTTCTATGGGGATTTCCAGGGCGAGATGTCAATCCTTTATTCAATTCCTAGTCTACGACATTGCGAGGTCTTATTATGGCAGTCAGGTTTCCTTACATTGCAGAGGATGTTAATGGTCCCAAGCTAGGGAACACCCACGGACATAGTGTAATTTTTTTTTCTTCAGTAGAAATTTAACATGAAATTTGGGCGTGGTTATGAGTATTTTTTATCACAGATTTTTGACATATAATATTTATAGCATCGTTTTAGTATAATCACCAGTGCTGATATACGATCTGACTGAACGGAAGAAAAAAAAAAATGGTGCCCGGAAGTGCGCAGCAATGATGCGAACACCAGTTAACATTTAAAATTTTCCAAACCACAGCGGATCCGTTTAAAGCTTTTGATATCAAAATGTACGTAAATTTATTACTTCACTCCCTATTTTTCTAGCTTCTTGCCAGTGATTTACAAAATGTAAATTGCAAGGATATTCTTAATAATAAACCCTGTTACATTATTACTGTACGTGTTGACATTTAGTACGGTGGTCATGGTACATAATATATTCTACAAACAAATAACAAAGTTTTGGTATATATAATTTTGTTCAGAATATTGGGCTCATTATGATGAACGATTTGAAATTCGTGTAAGAACTAGAAAACTTCAGTATGAAGAATTAGAACTAGGTCTCTTCAAAGATAGTAAGAAGGTTGCGAACTTGTATCACCAAATCAGATTTTTGTAGAAGACAACGTTAAACGCTAAAACCCGTGATATATCGGGTGGAGCTTGGAAGAAAATTACTTAATTTCATATTTTAATATCTTGAGATTTTGTGCAGTTAAAATTTTGCACACCTTAGCATATGCATATTTCATATAGTTCAATCAACGTTTTTTCATTAGGCTGCAAATTTAGAAAATCAATTTCCCGTGGTTACTTCACAGCTGAAATTTTACAAACACAAACAATAGCATGCCCGTTTTGCATCTGAGACACCGGCCTGAATATGTCATATTATGACAAGTGGTTTGTAGGACTTTTGTTAGGACAACAGTCCAGTACTTAGACCATGAAACGTGCAACAGTATTATAGATTACATAATCTCTCTGTTGTTGCTTTTCAAAATTCTGTCCTAGTTTCTTCTTAACTACTGGAATTGCATGATTTCGAATTAAGTAAACTTTTTTTGTTTGCGGGGCCCACCCGATATTCAGTATATTATTATCCAAATTCCCCTTAATAATTAAACATGATCCAAACTCATATACGCTAACCACGTTAGACACCTGGTGGTGTTATCAGTTTTTGTGACAAGTCCATGTGACAAGAACATGGACAAGTCACATTTCTCAAGCACACGACATTGTTGTGATGTCTTGGTTGGAGCTTGATCACGCAAAGCAGATGAGATGCGGGAGATAATCTATAGAGATAGATGTTATCGAGTGTTTCTTCCACGCCAGCATCTGCCGTCTTGTGCGTCCTGTCTCGTATTGTTGCAGATCAAAGGTGATGTCTCTTGTCATCTCAGTCTAATGCGGACAAGTATAGCTCCATCAGTCCCGCAGACAGACAGACTAACTCAAGCATAGCCCCATCACCTTCAAGGAAAAATTGCTCAGGCACAGTCCCCATCAGTTTCAAGATATAGCTTTTAAAAATTGTATAGATCTACATAAATCCATTACCCCTACTGAGCACAATCCCAATGAAATCTTATTTGGAAACAAACACGGGGTGAAATTCTGAATATGGCGTAGTTTCTATACAGTGTTTGTTCATGTTTTTGTATCGTTGCATGAGAAAAGAGGTTCTGTTGTGCTTCAGGGTGTAAACTATCATGGCATGGGAAAAGATGTGCTGTAAGTGCATATAATATGTATGTATTTATCAAGGCATGATGTAAAAAAAAAACACAAAAACAACTGTAGATGCAGCTACGTACGTGTTTATCATGGCTTGAGAAAAAAGGTGTGCTGTAGTTGCATGTGTGTTTCTGTGTGTAGACTGGCAAAGCGTTAAATGTATGTGTAGGTGAATTTGAGTGTGTTAATGAACTGATGAGTGAGTAGATTAGAGGGTAGATGAGTGTATGGGAAACACGTTCAATCAGGTGTGTGTACCCTACCGTTAATTAAACAGTCTGGCGACTCGGGGAAGATCAGACCATCTCCAGCTATGAATGTTAGCTGTTTTCAAGGCATACGCCCGGGCGCTTTGAGTCACAAAATTGTATTTGAACTTGGAATGAATTCGTCTGTGAACCAGAATAAAATAAAATAAAATCCGAACAAAGATTACAATGATAAAAATGTTTTAATATCATATGCAGGTGTCATCCGTTAGGTATGTGACGCGGATGGTTGGAAGATGGTTTGGGAAAGCCAAAAAGGGTTAACGGATGTCTCTATGATAATCTTTACATTGCTCTTTGCGGCTGCTTGACGTTCTGCATGGGTGAGCTGGGAATTTGTGTTCACTTTGAAGTTTATTTAGGCGCTACTTTGTACCCTTATCCTGTAACAGGAGGTCTTTTCTACTGCTCCAGTCCTCTCTCAATATCTGTTTCAGCTCCGTCCATTTCACGTTGCATCTAAATGACTGGTGAAATGAGTCGGGCCACGTCACGTGGTTGCTAAAGATCTATTCTTTCTCCTAATGGCTACAGAGTGGCTTAGAAAGCCTTTTCCAAATTCCATAAGAGCTTCCTCAGGGCATCGAAAGTCTCATGGGGGTTTGTTGTCAAGAAATGGATGCTAGACAAACAATCAACCGTGGAACTCGGCTTCAATTTGTTCAAAAATGAGTAAAAGGAAAAAAAGAAAGTGCGCACAATAATTTGGTGCGAAATTTAGAATTTTAAAAAAGAAAAGAAATAAATAAAGATCGGCGTCTACAGAGGCTCTTATCTTTTCATGGAAAGTGCGGTGGATCTAAAATGTTTGATGGCACGGAGAAATGAAACGCATTATTGATTCCCGTTTCTAAACCCAACTTTTACCTGCACGAGCGGAGAGCTCTGACAATTTCTAAAACGGATCAGAAGACAAAACGGAACAAATGAAAAGACAGTTTGATGAGAACAAAAGAAGAACAATCTAACCTTTACACACGCCTTCGTCATTGCCCCGTGCTCTCGCCGAAGCCTCGAGCTTTTAATGCGGGAATTCTGATGATTTGAATAGTGAGGATGGAATAAATAAACAGAAGAGAATGGGTCTTAGCTCGCGGGGTTTAATGTGCAGCCAAAGATGAGTGAGTGCTCAGTTGCTGGCGGTCCATTTCGCGGGCGGACATGATCTAATCTCCGACAATGGCACCAAAACCGCGCGGACAATGACGCTTCCCGCAGCGCGGGGAGGATGGCCCGCGCGGTAAACAAGGGAAGACAATAGGATCAGTTGGATTCTCTACGTCCCTAGTGAATAGCGGCCATTTCTTCTGGCATTAGACACGCTGTTTGAATGCAGCCAGCTCACGGAAACTCCGATGAAACGCATCAATAAGTAAAAACGACATTTCTCTTGTCTTTTGTGAATCGTCTTTTCACGCCGCTGAGGCCAAGAGAGGCACCGGGGAATAAGCGGCCCTTGTTTGGTTCTCTGTCACTTGGTCCGTTACATTTCAACCTCCATTAGGAACACACGTGAACCAGGAGCTGGGACTCTATAGAACTTGCCTTGGTGATGGAAATGCTATTAGTGAACGATAGACTTTTAAGCGCGCGACCATTGTCTGGTGGCCGGGAAGTGGCCGCGACCGTGGTACGGGAGTACAGGTCTGGTGTGTGGGAAGTCACACTAGTGAAGACAATCACTAGGACTGATGCTAATGCGTGGCCTCACCAATAATATGGGCGACTGGGCGACAACGAGATGTCATGGGCGAACATAAAAAAGGTGACACGCTTCATTTAGCAACATTAACCGTGAGTCAGTAACAGTGAATATGGCATGCATGTCAGTGACATCAGTTGGCATCAGGCTGGATGAGTGACGCGGGCGGGTTATATGGAGCTCTTGAGAATGACTGACGTCGAGCCTGCTTGGCACCTCTTGGAGACTGGTTGTCGGTTATTGACCTCCCTGCAGTGACACTTTTATATCATTCATACTGTTTTCATGTTGCCAGTCACATGTCAGAGACAGGTAAAATCTTGATTCACACGTTCTGAAGGGGAACTTTCATAGTAGACCGAACTTTTACGACGTAATATGAGGAATCGGTAAACTTCTTTCACTTCGTCCTTACAGCTAAGTATAAAATATCGCCTGATACCACGGTAACATCCGGCCCAAAACGTGTGGTGATCACCGGGCTTTGACACGAGCTTGTCCGCTTGCTCGCTCAGTCCCGAGAACCCAATCTAGTGACATTAGTTGGCCTTACTCGTGGCCGAGCTCATCACTGACACAATGATGAAGGCTAAATCTTATAGATTATCTCCCGCTATACCCGGAAGTTCCTCAGAATGGCGGATCAATCCTTCCCCACCCGGTGACTTTTTTCTCCGACTCCATCGCTCACGTTCGGCGTCGCTTACTTTGTCTTGTTGTTTTTGATCACCTGCGCAGAGTGTGAGTGGGGAAAGCTTCTTCTCATCTCGCGCACACGTCAAATAATGCGCTTTTAAGTGGTCAGCCTTTTCAGGTGTGAGAATCTGCAGACTTCGCTCAGCGTTATGGCATTAACGTGATCAGAGGGAAAACAATGGGTGAGGAATAGCGTGAAGAGAGGAGGAGTAAGCAGTAAACTGCAAGATTATACATCTCATGTAACTGTACTTGTTTGTGTGTTAAAAATTTCCCTTACAGAAGTTTACTTGTATATACCGGAGAGCAATTTAGCAGCTCCCAACCCCGGGAAAAAAAAATGTTGATATCAATCTGATGACGTCAGTGAGAGAATAAAATTGCTACTCGTGCCATTTATTGAGGAATCTGATTGGCTGTTGTGGTTTGAAACATTCGCTTTCATTTAGGTGACGCTGATTTTTGCCTAGAGGTTGGTTAATCACTGAATGAACCCCCTCCNCCCCTCCCCTCCCCCCCCTCTCAACCCCTCTATCATCAGTACTCCTTTTCATAATTACTGAACAGCTCATTGTCCTCTACGTTCTTTCTTTTTCAACCCACCGCGTTGAAATGGACACAGTTCCGTTACCGTAAGCGTATTTGGTAGAAAAAGTAAGAAAGGAGCATGTTCCACTTTTCAGATTTCGAGTGATTAGTCACTTGTGTCCGATGCTTTCTCATGGTGAAATAAGCACAAGTATTTCGATTAAAATCCCCGGATGAGTCAATCATCTTCAGCCCTCTTTAATCTGTGGCTCCGGCAACGGAATCCATTCGAAACGCGACATAACACTTCAACCTGTAACGGGTGATTGTAGAATGCTTAATGTCTGACGGGTAACACCTCAGTAATTTGGCCTGAAAAGTTCGTCTTTTCAGACTTCTTGTACAGGGGCGTTATCATTTGTATGAGCATTACGGTAAAGTACCTGTCCAAGCAGCTCATAATGTCTCACCCATCTCCATCTACGCCACTTGAGGGCACCGTGTGATTGTCTGAGAGACCTTTTCTCCTTCTAGCGGCTTCACCTGCAATGTCGTGTGTTCTACTCTGATTAGGACTTCATTGTTCAGACATTCTTGAGGATCTCTTGTGAGTCTTGGGGGCTCCAGTCATGGCTGAAAAGACAGATTTCTTGGGTCACAGTGAAAGAGATTTGTGTCACGATTGATGTCGTTTCTGTGGCGGCACTCCCGAAACAGAGAAAGGGTCATGATTTCATGATTACCATGGGCTGCGTTTAGACATCTGCGTGCCCGAGGCTCATGCCAGTTCATAATACCATCTCCTTTACATAGTTGTGGGCATCATATGTTTTATTATATCCCATAGCTTTGTCTGAAGTTTGAGTACACGTATATTTAACCCAGGACCGGGATACATCCTAGATATCTGAGCTCCAGTTGCCATCTCAGAATGTCATGCATGTACCATCTTATCTACTGCTTAGTCAGTGCAGAAATGTAAGTCTAAGAGAGCTAACAAAAAGGCACATTATGAGCACAAAATACCACCTCAACTAATGTGACCTATAGATCTTTCTCATTGTGGGTATACGTGGTCAAAATCCTAGTTAATATTAACATTACCATTATTTTGTACTCTGCAACTGCATTTTCAACTGTCAACAGCACAAAAAGTCAGCCAGTCCACACGAAGTCAATACTACATTTATTGTATTATTTGTCTTGTCTAGAATGAAATTAAGAGTTATATTTTCCATTTCGTCCTCTTCATCTAAACTCTCACTGGCACTTCCATCAGTCGCATTTTCATACTCCACCACTGCGTCTTTATATTTTATCCTTTCATCATCCATCCCGCAACTTTCCTCTCTTCCTCCTCTTTTGCCATACTATTTATCTTTCATGGTTCAAGGGCACCCTCTTCTGAGCCATCGGTATTACTGACTACCCGCCACTTTAACTACACGTACCTTTGTGGTTCCTGCCCACCATGCAACTATCATGGGACCAATTCTTTGTCCAGCATCAGCCTTGGATATCAGTTACACCGATCTCCACAATTAGAGTGGTTTGTTCTCAGCAGGTCGACATAATTCTGACCAAATCGCTTACTGCCAAATCCCCCCAGATCCCCCCAGATGTCAATGCAGACAGAGGCTCCACACGGCCCCGAAAGCCTGGGAACAGTCAATAAATTAATAAATTTGTCACGGTAATCCACCGATAATAATGCACGCCATCACAGAAGCATCTGGATTTTAACGATAGTATTGCGTTTATTTCTTTTGACTATTGTCTGTGAATTGTCCAACATGATCGAGCGAGGTATGGTATTATGATGCTAGTTGTGTTACTTTGTATAATATAATAATAATAATAATAATAATAATAATAATACAGTGCAATGCCTAAAGGTGGATAAATTCCCTGTTCTTCTTGTTATAGTTCAGTGGTCTTTTTTTTTCGTGGAAGAGGACAAAGATTAGGAAGAGAACTCGCATCTTTTCTCCATAAGAAGCTACGAATGCCTTCCCGCCCCCCGCCCCCTCCCCACCCTTAAAAAAGAATCCATTCAATTCCTCAGGCCCTAGCATAATGTTGCGACGATTAAAATTTGTAGTGTAACTTTTGAAAGTTACAGTGAAATTTATAAAAGTAACTACTTGTGTTAGTTGTAACATGTGGAGAATTTAATGATATTTTTTTTTCTCCTCCCTTGTCCTCGATCTTGTAGGTACTCTTGTGTTGTTACGACCTTTTCTCAGCTTTGTTGACTTGGATGTTATCTTTACGCGGTTACGTGTCTCACGCAACCTCCTTTATCGTTTGATAGTCCTATGATCTGAAAGTACCATATTGTGGTATTTTAACTTAGAAATTTAAAATAAAATCTGCGACAACGTTTCTCGAAGACATTGTCAGTCTACAACTGGATAGTTGCAATAAATTTAAGAAATGCAGCCTGGTGAGTGAAAGAGGAGTGAGGAACCATGTCTTCTTGTGTAGCTTGCTAATCTCCATGGCAATTTCTGACCTTGACACGTTTTACTGTACCGTTATTCACGTGAACTTGACTATCCTTTTGCTCCTGAATGATGCTGAACTACAGTTTCACAGTTAGCGCTGCTTTGTGCTAGATTCGCACTTACTTTTGTCCAGAAGTTGTATCAGCCAGGGCACTTTGCACCTTCCAACGTTATGTCAACAACTTTGAAGCTGGCGTTCTGCGCTGTCAAATATTTGGTCGTGTTTTGATTCTGCCGTCTGAAGAAAGCCGTCAAAGTTTTGATTGGCCGTTTAGAGCGTGACGTCACATGTTGTTCTTGGAAGTGATTTGACGAAGTCCTTTCACGCCTCTAGCGGGACTCTCCTTCGGGATGTTGTGGTTGTGATTTGAAAGAAGCATACACCTCGACGTGTCGTTTGGTCTCCTGTGTAGATGTCGCTAGCTGTAAAAGTTCTGGTGATTGGCTTGTCACTGTGTTTCTCTCGGTTTCCACTCGATCTTG
This sequence comes from Ellobium chinense, assembly GCA_033807755.1. Taxonomy (NCBI): domain Eukaryota; kingdom Metazoa; phylum Mollusca; class Gastropoda; order Ellobiida; family Ellobiidae; genus Ellobium; species Ellobium chinense. Next base: position 566,472 of record JAWQUT010000109.1, read on the forward strand.
GTCCCGGTTATTGTTCAACTTACCTTCTTGGTTCGAGCATGATGCTCTTCCACGCGCCTTGGTTTAGCCTAACTAAAACCCTGAAGCTGCGTTGTAGCGAAACTGCCAGAGCATACTCTCATCATGGGTTATTTTCCTGAGAGGAATCTTCTAGCTGATGCTCCAGAAGTTCAAGTACGCATGGCGTGTTTCACTTTATCCCTGTTGTAACTTTAAACATCAATAGCACATCTATTTAAAAATTTATTGCAACAAAAAGTTAACACCATGGTTCCCTGAGGTAATTAGCCCTGCCATGCCAAATTTTGCACTCCACATCTCGTTGCCCATCTCACGAAAAGGCGTATGCGACATTTGGTAGCTTTCCAGAGGGAGATTAAAAATACGCCCAACGAGTGAATGTTCGATACTTCCGAAACTATTACAGCTATCGATACGCCACTTCGTGAGAACCTAGATATCGCTTTGGACTTTCGGAGAGTGATCTCAGCTCAAAAGACCCAAAATATTGCATACGCCCCTTCGTGAGATGCACAACAATCTTGCGAAGTGCAGTTCAGCCCTCTGAAATTAACATGCCCAAGGAGCGATAAAAACGGTCCCGAGCTGGCGACGGTACATTTGCGTATGGGGTATTTTGTTCATTATCTTTATTAATTTCAAGAAGGTTCCAGCGTTATAATTTATAATTAGCGTCACTTTGAAAGAGCTAGGAAATTGTTCATGATATCCAAGAGAATAATCCTCTGCATGCACAAGTCTCTACAGTTAATAAAATATTCACAATAGGTTCACACATTTAGAAAGCTAAGTAGCAGAAAACGACTAGAAAGTCTTTTCGTCCAGGATGACGTTTGCGAGTTACTGTTCTTTACATTTCAGGAAAATGACCCATTCTATTAACTCACGTCAGAAATGGTAACTGCACAACTAACAATGAGTGATAAATAAATGTATTTTTGTGTCGCGCCGCTACAGCGCATCTTTTCTGAGTCGGACCAAGCCTGAGATTTTAGGAAGGCCGGGGGGAGTGGTAGGGGGTGGGGTTGAGTATTGGGGCGTCACCGCTTTCTTTTGAATGGTACTGATTTGTGATATTGACATGTGTCTAATGGCCAGAATAAGGCTGTTCCAACTTATGGCTGATATATTGTTGCTCATTGATTGCGCAATATAACTGTTGCCAAAGGCAATGAAATAACAGTCAAACTGATATTCATGTGTGGCCAGCTATTGTGAGAAGTGTAACGCAGTGGTTGTGTTTGTATGCAGAATGGACCCTCAGCAGGTTTCGCCTTCTTGATTAGACAGAAGTTCTGTTTGCAATGTGCTGGCACAAAAGACTCGCCACCAAACTTGCCTCTTTTGGAAAGGGACACAAAGCGACACTGGATAGGGAGACAGCGCTAAACTGCTGGAACAAACATCGAGCAGTTCCAGCAGCATTTATGTGGACAGCGGTCAGCTGAGAACGGACAATAGGGAATGGTTTTGACCATTTGGCTATGGACGTCTTGAGAAGTGGTGACGAAAATGCTTTTGTTTGGTGACGCTAGCGACTTCGCAATCTCTCATGATGCTGGTGTCACTTCGTGCGAGAATTTTCGAGGGTTTCTAAAAGTGTCTTTGTGGTGTTGTCGAAGGGCAAATAAACTGATAGCCTTCTGTTCATTTGTGCAGGGACGATGACGGAGAAGAGGGGCAGGGGGTGTCTGCAACACGCGAGGGAGGTGTTTGTGGCTCTCGTCGAATATGTAAGATGTGGATATGTTGTAGCAACTCGCAACAGATGTGGTGTGGACAGCAAGCAACACGAGCTGTTGACCTGTAGGTTATGATGATGATGACGATAATAAATGCTATGATAATGAAAGCTTCTAACATTTTGCTTCTAATGACGTTTCTTCTGTGAACAGTATTACGATAATACTATCGCCCAGATGAAGCTGGATGATTTTTTGAAGTTGGACCTTGTAATATTTTTCATATACTAGAATGATGATGAAAATTTTATGGGGATATTAAAAATTAAAATGTTGGTAGAATGTGAATTTATGGTGATGTGGATGTTCCAGTTCAACAGTTTGCTTGAGCCAACATCGTGTGCCGACATTTGCTGTATAATAAAAACTGGCAAAATATTTTCTTGTTGTGAAAGTTGCTTTCTTCAGTTTGTAAATTGGTTGATATCTGTCTAAAATGCCAACTTTCTTCCATTGATATCCACAATGTTCATCTGCAGGTATTTGTTGACCCGTCGATTTTCTTTACACATCTCTGTCCGCCAGAGTTCCGTAAACATTTTCTCACTCTTCTGAACAATAGCCTCGCCTTAGCGGAGATCTGTAGATGCAATATCTCTCGCGTTTGGTGTCACCATTTATGATGATAATTCGTCAGCTCTCTCTATACCCATACACTTCAGGTGAATGTCTTTAATAACCGTTTGTCAATATTAATTCATACATTACTGTTCCTATATTGTAGTTCAATCATTTCCCACACTTCCTAAGTAAATAGCCTTGCCTGACCAGAGACCCGCTTTTCTCGTTTTTGGATTTGAAATGATGAGTTCCTATCAAACGCCAGTGTTTTCGTCCTGGTACTCTTGGTGTAAACTTCTATTGCCGACCCCTGTGTCCAGCTTTACTTAAACATCTCTGTCAGCTCATTGTATCCCAATCATCTTCTCACCCTCTCTATGTAAATAGCCTCGTCTAAGCGATGACCAGTATTCCTCGTTTTTGGTAATACGTATTCTCACTCTAATACAGTGTCGTCGATCTAGAGGTCTTCCCAGGTGGATTGCCCGCTTGTCCATTTCCCTTAACTGTCCGCTCATTGTACGGCAATCATCTTCACTCTCCCTAAATAAATAGCCTAGCGTCTAAAGAGACCTGTCAGTCAACACAAATTAACTGTTCCCCTCCCATCACATTCTTCTCGGACACTTGGGAACAATCCAACCACTGACCACAATTGACCACAGTCATAGGTACTGATGCAACAGTCACACCTAAGGACAGTAATAGACCAGCTTTAGCTGAATCGCATTCAGAGACAAACTAGAGGAAAGTAAGGAGATCTTTGCAAATATTATTTAGTCCGGATGTCTTGTTTTCACTCTAACCATGCTCGGGTGGGGATCAAACCTATTTCCTTCACGAAATGCCCTCGGCGACGTGGATGCGTTTTTTGTTTTGAGTGGTTTCCTAAGTGGGCCACTGTGTTGGTGATAAGGCATGGGAAAGTTCAAGGTGCGAAAACGGGTGGCCGTGGTAACATTACTACAACCGTCATGGTCAGAAGAGAATCTTTGGTGACTGTGAGAAAGTACTGCATTTCTAGAAACAGAATCATGTTACAAAGGCGGGATCAACAAGACGCCACCGGAGAGAGGGATGTGGTTCACAGACTGAAATTTACGTAGCATAAGAGCTCCAGTCTCATAAACTGGATTTACAGCAGTAAACATTGCGACACCGACCTCATATATTCGAAAAGCCCACATACTAAGTCTTGTTGTATTACTAGTCTGGTCCGGATTAATCGTTACGCGTCTTTTGCTTCTGATATAATATCTCAGCATTGTAAGAAGTTTGTGTCCTCAAGTTCTTCGCTTTAATGTATATCTACTTTGACTTGATGTTGTTATTGTTGTTATAATTGCTGTTGCTGTTATTGTTGTTGTGGTCGTTGTTGAATCTGTTAATATCTTCTAAAATCTTACTTCACGAATTTAAAATTTCTTGGACACTGGTTCGTTAGAACTTGATTTCGTCGAGTCGTATTGTCTCTCTGTGTTATCCTCACACTTACAAAATGCAATAAATGAACAGTTGATTAGCTCCAGCAACCTTAGACAAAGTCATTCTGTAAGACATACTGGTGTGAGAATTTTACTTTGGTGTGGCTTTTCGGAGAGCCAAAACTTCTCTGTGAAAGACAGCGATGGACAAGGAAGGGAAAGCTAGGGAGACACAACAAAATTCAAAATGAAGTGAGGCAGTTTCTCCATCTTGAGCCAAAATAGCCCAGTGGGGGGTTGGAAGATTTATCGAGTATGATGTATGATATGAGATATGAAATAAAGGCTGTAGTGTATTGTCACATGGCTATCGTCATACAATAGCCTGGGCTCGTGTAGACGTGTATCAATGATGAAGAAAACGCCCAGATCGCAGCATCGTTAGTCCGCATTGTTGACGCTGGCGCTTTGCACAGGTGTCACATCAAAGGCAGAAAACCCACGGCTCCGATTTCGCTGTTTGCGTCTTTTGGCTAAGACATATGGTGTCACCTCCGGTTTATCGCAGTCTGCCTAGTCGTAATATTCACCTAACTGCGGCATATTTCAGATTGTAGAATAGGGCCACTGCATCCTCCATAGCAAAAGAAAGTAGATAAGATTAATAACTGCAAAGCTCGTGTAACCATGACTTTTCTCTGCTTCTGGGCGTCTTGCAATTAAGTGAGTTGTAGTATGAATTTAGCTGTAGGGAGTCACCTGGTCCGATGTAATGTGACGAAACTAAACAATGCGACATGAATATGAAAAATCCATAATGAGGTCACCAGACTGTGATAATCATACAATAACAGCGATGATGATAATGATTGTGATTCTACGTCTTCCTGTCATCAGTATTGAAGATTAAAGCGCCAGCCACAATGAACCAAGCTAAAATCTCAGAGCATTGTGTGCATACTGTATATTTATGTGTGGATGTGATACCTCGGGCAAGACTTTAAGAGTCTTTAAGGATGTGGTATAAGCTTGAGACAAAGTGATTGTAACAAAGCCCAGATATGGTTTGGTGAAGATTGCGATAAACTTTATCTTGATTATGAAATTCAGAGAAAGTTTACAACATCAAAGAAACATTCACGTTCTCGTCAGTCTCCTAAATCACTTCAGAGATTTCAAACCCGCGTGGTTATTGTGATTTTGTATCGCTGGACAGCAGAGGATCTCAGAAATCTCCAAATTTAAATCCTGATATAACCTCTCCAAATTTAAATCCTGATATAACCTCTGTTCTGCTGGTTATATTTCTCTCTTATCATCCGTGCACCGTAGACTCACAGAAATGCGATACATGCCTTCCCCTGCTTGCACTCTACATCCAACACCGCATAATTTTCTTTGCTTCCATGATATGAAATTGTTTAGCTATACATTGTGCTTAGATAGGTTGTCGCGGCGGTACTATGGAATAAGAAATGAGGGATGCATAATAATGACTGAATTTGCATCTCCCCCTGCCTTAACTTCCTGTCCCTCTCTCTCTCTCTGTCTCTCTCTCTCTCTCTCTCTCTCTCTCTCTCACACACACACACACACACACACACA